>CABFOW010002618.1:0-96504 GCA_902141385.1 Timema californicum | reverse complement strand
AACCTGGAGACGGAAGACTCGGGTGAGTTTGCGCCACCTATCTATCCAGGCAGGCGCTCGCGCCTATCCGATCCCGTACCTACCGGATCTGGCGCGAAGTCGGCCTCTGCCGAGGGATCGGTGGGACCCCCCGGGGCCACATCGGGGACGGGGCCCGGTGCCAAGGCGACTCCAGCCAAGGCCGTTGCTGGCCCGTCCCGGGAACCGACCACGTCGTCGGGGAAGGGGGCTATCCCAAAGTCCTCCGGCAAACCGACCGCGCTCTCTAGTACCAGGAGCGAGCGAGTCCCGGTAATCGTCTGCGAAGGGAATTTTAAGGTCAATCCCTTCGAGGCCACCAAAAGACTAAGCCGGAAACTCGCCGGTGGTCTCCGCATGAAGTGGTCGACCAATCGCGTCACGTTCTACGTGAACACGTTGGCCGATCACTCTACCCTCTTGGAGACGCTGGTGCTACAGGGGTACCAGCCCTACACCTTCCCCACCGACGGAGAACGAAACGGGCGTCTCGTCATCAGAGGACTCCCGGTGACCTCACCGTGCGAAGACGTACAGGCCGCCCTGATGGACAAAGGTTACCAGGTGATAATGGTGACCCACCTGGGGGCGAGGCCCACCGGGCCGGATCAAGTAGAGTGGCCTTTACCGTTTCCTGTTAGGCGCCACGTACTCGATCACGATAGCGACTGTCTACGGTCTTCCCGGGGTCCCCACGTCTGTGGCGGACCTTGCGGTCTTGCGGGGTCTCGACGCCAGCGTTGTGCTGGTGGGTGACTACAATTCCAGACACACCTCTTGGGGCTGTGCTGGCATTAACCCCCAAATAACAATTTTTATTCTAATCGGTAAAATAATTTCAGTTGCAGCTTGTAGTACAGACAAACAGACAGCAATGCAGTGGCGTTTTCTCTGGGTATGCTAGTCCTGCGCCGCATGCCCATAATGATATGGACTAGTTTTTTGTTTAATTCAATGCTGTCTGTGTGAATTGTGTAAACACTCATGTTTAAATTGTTAATAAATATACATGTAATGAATTATTAATTTTAAAACTAATATTGGTTCATATTCCAAGAATACTGCGTTTTAAGTAATTCTTATTCCAAAAGGCTGTACTTAACACAATAGGAAACCCAGGGTTGGCTACTTGAAAAACGCAAGGCAAGCTAGGGAGGCTCTAATGACCTTGCCCAATGTCTAGGGGTTTGCAACGCATTCCTTTCCGCTCGATCATAAGTAATTGGCTAATGAGCTCACTTTTTACACCCCAGATCATGTTGTTTCCTAAATGTGGCACTGATCTTCTGTTTTGCAATGATAAATGTGTTTAAACTCAATTCACTAAATTGAAATTTCAATTTGATATGTATTCTTACATTCTCCATCTGACAGTTTCTCTACATCATATATATCTAGCTGATTTCCCTTTTTTGTTTATGAAAGACACATCCTAAGTTTTGATACTACCAAGTAGTGGTCAGAATTGCAATCTCAGCCCTTTATGACCTGACATCCAGTAAGCTTGTATGGCATATTTTTATCTATCAGCATCAACCGTTCTCACTACACTCTTAGGTGACTTGATCAAGCACGCCACGCATGCCCAAGAAACCAGCTATAGTGAAAAGATTGCAAGACAACAAATAAATAAAGGCAGATCATCAGAGATCTTTATTTGGCCTACACTCAAAAGGCCAGCCCAAGTATTCAGACCTAGCTATCTGGACAAATAGTAAAACAGATAATTTGGCAATAGACATTGAGGAAGATAGGGGTTTGCTAAACTTGAATGAAAATGAATAACATGATATCAATAATGGCCTCAAGGTCTATTTATTTTAAGAGAATAGGATATGTCTCATAAGTAATAACAATGCAATGTTATGAAGTTGTGTCCCATGTGCAATAGTAATATAAGTTCTTAAAAATTCAAAACAATATTCATAGAAAGCGATTGAATCGCGTTTATATAAATAGGACCTATTTATATCCTAAGATAACATTATTAATCCCATAGTAAACATAGCAAATTATAGGGAACAATACAAAATATTATACCCTAGAATGAATACAACCTATCACCTACATCTATGAACTAAGCTTTTCAAAAGATAACTATACGAGAATCATAATAAGCTCGTCTTGAAAGTGTATACTTCTAACATAACCTTGATTATACAACATACTTTAATAATGAAACTAGTAAAGTTTTGCTCATAACAATACTACTTGAGCTATAGTTGATCATAAACAAAATTATTCCCATCATCAATATATGAAGTGGGGGTAACTATGATGTGAAACTAATTAAGTTCTTTCTACTCTATCAACTACAATAACAGTGTATTACTAACATTTCAAAAATACCTACTGAATATAACCAACAATACTAAACATCCCAAGTTAGTCCTAGACTTACTACAACAATAAATTTAAAGGCAAAAATTTACAATGTGATGTCGCATTTAAAGGTAAGATTAAATATAATATTATTGAAAATTTATCATCTGAACTCGGATGCAAAACCGTTAAATACTACATTACGTTTGTTTCCTAAACAAGTCTAATAGAAATTAAATGTATATAAGAAATAAAAAAAATTTGAAAGAATAACAAAGTTTAAGACCTACATCGTTTCGGATGGATTTAAGCTGCCTAGTTTCCCATAAAAAGATATATTAAGAAAACTTCTCCAAAATGACGAATACTTACATAATAATGCAACTAGTTACTAATTCCTTTCTGTGTAGTAGCCTTTATCTCGGTTTGAACAGCGTGGAAATAGGTAGAGAGACATCCATGATTACAATTCTTGCTGCACAGCGTCTAAAACTATGGGCGCAGGGGCGGAACTGTATCAGTGCATAGGGATCATATACCACACGGTGACTTATTGTTTTCTTGTTGAACTTAGTCGATGAACAGTGTTCCATGACGACGTGCGTGAAGTGTCCGTTATTAGGGCGCTGACTTCCCGGTAAAATGGGGTAAGTGCTGTTCGATCTTTTAAGGTAGCGACCCGCCTCGGTGGCGTAGTTGGCTAACGCGCTAGTCGTGTTGAGCTCGACCGCCGAGGATGGGGAGATCGAGGTTCAAATCTTGGTCGGGTGAATTGGGGGTGGTTTTTCCAAAATGGTTTTCAACTCTTTCTCTACGCAAATGCGGGTTCACTTCCTCTAATTCAGCCTTCCCAATTCCCAATCCATTAGAGTAATTAGTACTTAAAGCGTATAACTCGAACGGGTGGTAAGACGCAGTGCTAAATAATAATAATAATAATTTAAGGTAGCGGAGGTGGAGGCTATGTTGTTTGTAGTCACAGTAAAAGCAAGTGATATATTTGATAATGTGTATTCCCATCTGGGAAGGTCCAAGTATATTTATGAATATCTTTATGCTCGAATCAAGTACTTTTCACCATAAGGTTCCTTGAAGTATTAAAATGTATCAATCTTATTCCATTATCATTACTGACATCATTCAAGCTTTATTTTCCTATTGTAGGTCTAACAGGTGTTCTAGCTCCTCATAAAAACTATCCTTTATTAAGTCATCTTTGTCTTCTGTAGGACAATGCACATTGTTGATGACCATATTATGAAACTTCCCTGTTACCACTAAACTTGACATCCTATTGTTGATTAATTTTATGTACTTGACTGCTGACCCATTTACTTCATCAATAATTGATTGTAGCGTCCTGGCCTATATAAGCTCCTAATATTCCACATACCAACAGTGTTACACGGATTATATTATAACTTCATTCTGGCTCATTATAAATTGGCCATTCCAGCCACCAATGACAATAAACCACACCACAACAAGGCTAATACTCAGATAACTTAATGGTCGCTGAATTGATACAAACTATAATAACCCAAATAAGCCTGTAGTACTTCATGACCAAACCTCTGGTCTCAACCTTTGTTAACCATCTCTTTTTATATACTTTGATTACAAACTGGCTTACACCAGTAATCACTTTTAAATATAATATATATATATATATCTGTATTCAAGAATTAAAGTTTGAACAGGACTAAAGTATCCAAGTCAGCAACCAACCAACCTCTCTAACCATAATCCAGTCAGTGTATTATTCACTTTTGAAGAAGAGCCTAAGGTGCCCTGAAAATCCATGTCTGCATTTTGTTGTGTTTCAATGGTGAACTTTGAGACTTACACTTTTTTGGTAAGTGTGTGGGCACAGTCCTTTTAACTTACTTCCACTGTTTATTTATTTTAATTTTATTTAGCACCATGTCATATTAGAGTTATACATTTACAATGTTTATTAAACAAGTGAGTTTATAAATAATATGCTAATATGACAGATTGGCTTAAGAAAGTGAACCAACTAAAAGAAAAGAAAAGTATTAATTACTTAGGATGATTTCCCCCACATAAATTGGTAAAATATTCCAATAATTTTCAGATGAGGACTGGGGGTGATTTTACTTTGCAATTTTAGAAAAATATATATTTTTAAACAATGATTTATACTTTTATTTGACATAAATTCACATTACATTCAAATTAGTACCAATTATCATAATATACAAAAGGGTAAAAAATATGTAATAGAAAAATTTTGCATTCTGTAAATTAACACTTTAATTACTAACAAAACAAAGATTATTTATAAAGTTGTTTTATTTATTTTAATGGAATGTGTTTAAATTTTCTCCCATTAAATCAACAATTACACAAATTATTTCATGCATAAAGTATAAATAGGTCTTTGAAAACTGAGAGGTTTAAAGTACCCTGCATACCTACATGTCAATATTTCAGAGAACCTGCGCGGCCATCATAAATAATTAAGGTGTGCAACCTGCATTCACGTGGCACTTATGAGTGATGATCGGCGTGTTCACACAATTAAAGTTTGAAGACCTGAAGATACAAGATCTCTTGGTAGACCCAATATGTCAAGGAGGATAGGGTTAAAATATATTTGAAGGAGGTTGGGTGCCAGGTTAGGGTTGAATGTTGACATTCTGTTTGACATGAACTTTCAAGTTCTTTAAGTTAGATCAGGGGATATATTTATTACAACAATCATCACACACATTTGCTTTTAGACTAGAATAGTTTTTATAAAAAGTCAAACAAAATAACATTACAATTCACACAATGTCAAAACAAACAAACAAAAGAATGCAAATATTTGTTCAAATATATATGTATATATATAATATTTTTTTTAAAGTCAAATAAAACTTTCAAACATCATGAATATATGAATGTAAGTATTTGGAGAAGAGAATATTGTGTTTTTCAATCATCCAGTTGACAGAGACAAGCCACTCCACGATTAATCCAATGACGGTCAGGCTGGTTACTCAACAGGTCAATAAACATGACAAAGTTGGTGGAGTGCCCAGTTGTTGACAAGATCCCTCTGCGAGCGCTTGTCTTGTACACAGGACAATTGTAGCTGGGTTTGGGTACAAAGTTTGCCTAAAACATTGATCAAACTCTCTTGGCACTACTGCCAACCATTCAACAAAGATTATACCAAATTAACCGCCCAACATTGTGTGTTAATTTTATATACATCTAAAATAATTTTGTTGGTAAAAAAATAGAAAAGTAGAAATTGGTAGTGTTGAGAGTTTTAATAGTCTAATTAATATGCTACCTAATATGCTAAATTTAAATTTATATCAAGTTGCAGTTTTCTAATACACTTAGGATTTTATTTTGTCTGTCATACTATTCATACAGGGTATCTCCATTTAACTACACTAATAGGTTAGGCATAAGAATGACAGAATTTATAGGAAATGTACCAGCATGTGTGTGAAAGTAGAGTGGTAAATCATTTAGGCAAATCTCCCATGTGTACACCCAATCAGGATGTCTAATAAATAACAACGTTTCTTTTTTATTTAAGATTTTTTTATAATAAAGGAAAGTGATAAAACTAAAGAAAAAGGAAAAATAAACTATTAAGAGTAAATTTAATGAAGAAAGCCCACCTAGGGAAAGAGGAAAAATGTGGGAAGAGTCCAATGCACAAAGGTGACATCTTCTTCCTTTCTTCTGTCTTCTATAGTAGAAGTAGTCACACACATTTTAACACTCTACTATAGAAGACAGAAGAAAGGAAAGGAAGATGATGTCACCTTTGTGCATTGGACTCTTCCCACATTTTTCCTCTTTCCCTAGGTGGGCTTTCTTCATTAAATTTACTCTTAATAGTTTATTTTTCCTTTTTCTTTAGTTTTATCACTTTCCTTTATTATAAAATTATCTAGCCATTGGGCCACCTCATTTTTAAACATTTTTTATTTAAGAGAAATTGGTTCAAGAATAATAATACTAATTTTGGAAAATTCCTTTTTCTGTTACTTCTTCAATGAAAGACCTTCTCCCTCCTGATTGGACAAAACAAAACAAAACAAAACGTTTGGTTTTGGTGAGTTTAGTTTGGTTAAGTGGGGTTATATTGTTGGCATATTCCTTGTCCTACTGTATAATGGTGCAAATAGTAGATTATACAAGAGGTAGGAGGTGAAATAAAATATTAATTGGGGAAATTAGAGCCTCAAGAAAGCTGGCTTCTAAGGACCTAAAATCCCATTTTTCTAGCGCAACATTCTTCAGGTGATTCCTTCCTTATTTTAAAATTTTCTATACAATCTATTTATAGATTATACTGGCTACAACAAGGCTCAATATGGATTTAGAAATAATCGGTTTCAAAACGGTATTTGTGTTTGTTTTTATTAGGAAAAATAATCATTTTAAGATAATCTATGGCTAATTTTTGAAAATTTTAAATTTTTAAGAAATGACTGACTAGCAATTTTAACTAAAAATAAAATGTCTGAAAAGTGTTTCATATGCATGTTAAAAAAAATATATTTTATTTTATGAAAACTTAACTTGGGGAAGTTAACTGAAAATTAATTTTTGAAAATGTATCCCTACTATAGATTATACAAGAAATTTTGTAAAAATGTTTCTTACAATGATAAAATAACTTTTTTAATTCGAAGTCCAATGGATACCGGTATCTAAAAAAATTTGAAATATACAAAATTCGAATAAACCCTTTTTATGGGTACCTACCTAAGCAGCTGGTACATAATATATCAATAAACACAAAATATAAACTTTGAAAAAATTAACATATGAAAATTGCAAATTATTAAAACAAATTTTGTACATAAATGACATTATGGTGGAAAACACCAGTGATACTAGTTTGTTGTAGTTAGCTATCATAACACAATAAACATATAAGATTAAAGTTCAGTGACTGCATTAAAAATATTGTGTTTCACATCTGATTTGGATTCAGTGAATCTTCTCAGGTTTTCCATCATTGTAGGTGTTTTCTCTTTTATTATGCATCAATAACCAACTTTATTTAACATTCTTGGCATATGGGATGATTTAATTAAGATCGTTACTAGAACAAATTTACACTGTATAGGCTTCAAAATATCCAAATATGTTTTTCTAAAATTCGAATTAAATGTAATTGTTTAACATTGATTTAAATAGAAACTTTCTGGGAACTCGTGGTGGGTTTGAATTATATAATTTTTTGAATTAACCAATTGAGGTTAGCCAGATTCTACTGTATTTTATTTTTTGTAATAATAATAATAATAATAATAATAATATTTAGCACCGCGTCTTACTACCCGTTCGGGTTATACGCTTTAAGTACTAATTACGCTAATGGATTAGGAATTGGGAAGGTTGAATTAGAGGAAGTGAACCCACATTTGCGTGGAGGGAGAGTGGAAAACCATTTAGGAAAAACCACCCCCAGTTCACTCGACCGAGATTCGAACCTCGATCTACCCGTCCTCAGCAGTCGAGCTCAACACGACAAGCGCGTTAGCCAACTACGCCACCGAGGCGGGTAATTTTTTGTATACCTTTGTCACATGGTAGACAAAGTTTGTATTATTATTGTTATTATTATTATAACTGCGTCTTACTACCCATTTGGGTTATATGCACTTACGCTAATGTGTAATGGTAGGGTGATTGTGAGATGAAATGGGAGACCTGCAGTTTAAAGTGGAATCCGAACCACGGTTGGAGGCCTGGCATTCCACACATTTACAAGTTGTGATTAATACACGTCTTGTCAGAGGTGAAGGAAGGGTTTGGTAATCAGAAGAAATCTAAATTTGTAATAATAGTACATTCAATACCAAGGTAGTAAACTTGTTCTGGAAGGTATTATTTCCTACCAGAATCCCATTGTATAGTAAGATTGTGTTAAGATAAAAGGGCTTACTGCCAAAATAAGGCTATATTAAGGATTGGAAGGGGTAATCAAGAGTAAATACACCTGCATTAATAAGAGGAGGGGAGGAAACCACAGTAATATAGCTCCAAAACAGCCTTTTATAAGATAAACATTGCTGAGCCAATAAATGTGTTGAGCTTGAATCTGGATATAATGTATTTATTAAAATCTCGAGCTTAGTTCAAAAATGTGAATACTTGCAGATCCCTACTTGATATATTAACTGACTAATGAGTAATGACTGATAGTTCTAAACTAATTTGAACTAAGGAAGTGATTATGCTACTGTTTTTAATGTGTTTATTTTATCTTACTGTGACTCCAGGTCTCAGCAAAATGATAGGGACTACATCAAATAAGATTTTAGGGAAAGACTCATTGAGTATTTTTAACTGCCGGTCCCATCTTGCTCCTTCCAAGAACAAACCCTGTAAGAAAATAAATACATAAACTGTTTTTAAATTTATTAAGATAAAATAACAAAGGCACAAAAAAGTACAAATTAAAAAAAAAATATAGACACTAAACTTTTTGTTTGGTTAACTACTATGAATATTCAGTTTACACTTGATGATGAGAAAAAGAAGAACAAAGAGATGGTGAACACTTGTAACTAGCAGTAATGTAAGTGGCTGTTTTCAGATTTTATTAGAATAATATATAATATTTGAGATTATAGCTAAGATTATAATTATTAGTATAAGTAGGATTGAAAAGTAATAAACATTGTCAGAACAAACACTGTATTATTATTATTATTATTAGCACCGCGTCTTACTACCCGTTTGGGTTATACACACTTACGCTAAATGTGTTATGGTAGGGTAATTGTGAGATGAAATGGAGGACCTACAGTTTAACGTGGAATCCGAACCACGGTGGAGGCCTGGCATTCCCCACATTCACAAGATGTCTTGTCAGAGGTGAAAGAAGGGTTTGGTAATCAGATAAATCTTTGCCGGGACCGAGGATTGAACCCCGGCTGCCAGCACAGAAGTCTGACACCTTACCCCTGGACCACCAGGTCACCTCAACAAACACTGTAATAAACATATCTATAATATAGTTTAAATAAGTGTCAAGCAAAGCTCGAAATAAATTTTAGAATCATTTGTACATTATTGTTTAAGGCTCTAGCATTTAGAAAATGAACTTATTTACATGAGCTACTTTGGTAACTTTATTGAAAATTAGAGATGGGCCACTCAAATCTTCAAATCCATCGAATCCTGACAAGTATTCAGTGTTTCACTGGATTTGATGATCTGGTCAAATCTTTCACCTCATAAACAAAACATATTACCAATTCAAAAATGAGTTAGCTAGGCCTACTTGAAAAGCACAACTTAATCCGTAGTAATTATTTTGTCGGACAGATGAGATAAGTGTGGAAAAAAGTCATTTAAAAAATAATAATTGTTAGGTGTAGAAAATCTAACATGGATAATACCCTACCCTCCACCTCTATGCGAAACTTTGACTGGACTTAACCGTTGTAGCTTATGCTCACTTTTGAAACTTTCACCTCACGAACAATCTTGTAAATATTTTAATGAACATATTAAATCTTGAAAACTGGAAATCAAAACTAGAATTACAAATATACTTGAAATAAATAAACAAATTAGGTTTTTTTTAAAATAGAATTAGGAACACCTTACACATGATACAAAGTTAGCTGCAATGACATATATGTTTACTCGTAAGAGTGATGATTAAGGTGCGGCAGAATATAAGACCAAATTCCTTTTTGGGTCTTATCTTCCTTCTCGAACTGAGTACCTTCCTGAGCAGAGTTAATACCCCCACCACTCTATTACTTTCCTTACCCTGGTGTGTGTCACTTTTTTGGTCGATTGGTTTTCTGTATTCTGAAATACAAACAAAGCAGAGACCGGTCGGCCGCCTCTACCTGAAGTTTTAGGCTCACAAAGTCTTTGAATAAAGGCTACATCGAATAAGTTTTGTTACTATATATAATAATAAAAGGAAGTGTTTGTGTGCGATGCCCGGCCAAATCTACGGCACGCAGAGATCTGAAATTTTTAACATAGGTGGACGAAAGGGGGGATTTTTCAATTTATGATTAGCTTCTTAGTTAGCCTATTTTTATCAAATGTTTGAAGAATCACCGGCAACGCCATGTGGGATTGCTAGTTTCTAATCTACACTAATTAGAAAACTGCTTTATTTGTCCGGTAAATTGAAACAGTTTTAAATCTGCCTTCAATGAAAAAACAATTATTTTATGCCTATTGCTTATTTCTGGGGTTGTTTAAAAAAATGTGATTAATTATATAATAATTCTCTAGATTTTTAAAATCAATTGGAAAGTTATTCATGCACGTTCTACTTCGAGGTTGTAAATTAATCAAAATATGATTAATATTAATCCCCCAATAGGAATTAAACAATTAGCTAAGTAAGAGGACGTGCTAAGTATTCGGCTCAATTATCTAGAGCAGCGGTTCCCAAACCGTGGTACGTGCACTTATTCCAGCTAGTACACCTTGAGAAGCCAAACAAAACAACCAAATTCAAGTGGTAAAAAGATAATGTCACATCAAATACCATAAATATATTACGATCAAGTCAAATCAAAAGGAAAAGAGATTTAAACAGTTGTTGGAGGGGTAAATATAAGTGTTTTTTATATTTCTTTGATACCTGTGCCCTATTATCCGTATTGATTGAGTAGAACTGTTATATAATGATAAATAAAAACTGTTGATCTATAAATAGTGGTGTGTCATTATATTCCTGGGCACCATTAAACTCTACCTAAATATTAAATATTCAGCACAATCTTGGTGGCACTCCAAAATACGGAAATTGTTTGGGTGGTACGCCACTCAACAAGTTCGAGAACCAATGATTCTAGAGTTTGGATAAATGCGTAAAAATAAAGGTATAGCCTCTATTCATATATTCATCAATTGATAAAAGTACATAGTATATTTAGGAGCTATTCTCCAAACGGTGTGAGCCAAGCACGTAGGTATGATTTAATTTTTTAATGTGGGAGGGTGTTTGGTTAGAAAGATTTTTTTTAGGGGGTAGCTGCCCTCCACCCCCTGAACTACCAACGGAAGAAGTTTTTTTTTTCATTATACACTTCTTGAACTGATTTAGTTTTTATTGTAGCTTTGGACTTAAGTTAAGTCATTCCCCATTAAGTAAAAAATACACATTTTATCATAGCTTTTATTAGAAAGTGTTACTGTTGAACACATTTTGGAGAGGCACGCTAAAGTTGCAGTTGAGTAACGCGTTTGTTTCTTATTGGACAAGATCACAGGAACCTATCACATTTATATAGAAATATCTAGTAGCCATTACAATACATTTTTAATAGTTTTACTCTAGGAAAAGTGTTAGTTTTATTTATGAAAGAATAATAAACTATTAAAGAACAAAGAGCAGATGCTCGCCACTCGAGATATAGACCGGAACTAACAAAGACGTTGCGTTGCACAAGACGCTTGGGTGACGTCATCAGAGGAGTGGCTTCATAAATCTTAAAGTAGAATAGTTACTGAACTCGTGTTTGTTATTACAGGCCTAGTTAAGAGAATGTTCATTTATTATACACAACACCCCCTCTCAAACACGCGTTAACTTTATTAATGTCTATCACGCCAAGTCCTTGTATGCACTGATGATGGCTTGGTCCGAACAGTCCTTTCGTGAGCACATCAGCTACCATCTTGTTTGTTGGAATGTATTTCACATTGATTTCGCCTCGTTCAAAAACTTCACGCACATAGTGATGCCGAATGTCAATGTGTTTGGTACGAGAATGGTACACAGGATTATGCATGAGCTTTTCTGCTCCTTGATTGTCACAATAAACAAGAGTTGGTATTGCATTAACACTCAAGAACCCGATTTCTTTTAACAGGTTTCGTAAGTAAACTGTCTCTTTTGCTGCTTCCGTAAGAGCCATGTACTCTGCTTCAGTGCTTGAAAGAGCCACGGTGGATTGTTTTCTCGCCTCCCATGTCACGGCAGAGCCTGCCACTTGAAAGGCGTAGCCTGTGTATGATCTTCTGTCATCAAGGGCTCCTCCCCAATCTGCATCCACGTATCCAATCAGTTCAGCGCCAGATCTCTTGTAGACTAGTCCATGGTTGCTCGTACCTTTCAAGTATCGTAAGACGCGCTTCGCCGCAACCCAGTGTCCTTTTCCGGGGTTTAGGTTGTACTGGCTCAAAGAGCTCACCGCATACGCAATGTCTGGTCGTGTAGATACTGCGAGGTACATCAGAGAACCGATGAGTTGCTGGTACGGAACTTCGCTCATTTCCTCTGCCTCCTCCTCCGTAGATGGCTCCATGGCTTTGGATAATTTGCTGTTTCCATCTAATGGGGTATTTACCGGTTTGCAGTCTTGCATTCCGAACTTTTTGAGAACATCTTCTATGTACGATTTCTGTGACATAGTGACCAACTTTGAATTTTCATCTTGTTTGAATTCAATTCCAAGACAGTAGTGCAGCTTTCCTAAGTCTTTCATTTGGAAGTTTTGAGACAAATCGTCTCTCAATCTTGTGTAGGCTTCTTTACTGTTTGTAGCTATGATCAAATCATCTACATAAACAACCACGATAAGAGTCACACAACCATCATTCATGTGGTACACACACTTGTCACAATCTAATTGTTTGAGTCCAAAAATTTCTAGTCTCTCGTGCAACTTTTTGAACCACTGTCGGCCCGACTGCTTTAGGCCATATATGGACTTTTCGAGTGAACAAACTAGACGCTCCATTCCAGGGGTAATGAAACCGTCCGCCTGTTCCATATAGATCTGTTCGTCAAGATCTCCATTTATGTAGGCCATTACAACATCAAGCTGATACAAAGTAAGGCCTAACTCAGCTGCTAGGGCAGCAACTAGTCTTATTGAGCTAAGTCTCGCAACAGGTGAAAATGTTTCATGGAAATCAATCCCTGGGCGTTGGTTATAGCCCTTCGCTACCAACCGAGCTTTCCGGCGTTCGACGTTACCGTCTGGCCCATACTTTGTTCTGAGTACCCACCGACAACCAATGACAGCTTTATCTTTTGGGCGTGGTTTCAATGTCCAGGCCTTGCTGTGTGTCAGAGCGTTGAACTCAGCTTCCATCGATTTCTGCCACTCAGCTGCATAAGGTCCTTCTAAGGCTTCTTGTACAGATGGATTTACTGCCTCTTCATACATCAAGCTCGCACTTTCAGGTTTTGGCGTAACCAGATTAAAATGTTTTGCTGGTCGTCCCGGCTTTCCTGTTTTAATCAATTTAGGTCGACCAGGCCCCCTCTTATTCTCAATCACTGTGCAGTCTTTGCTTAAATTTTCTGATTTGAGGTAATTCTCATTGACTTCAATAGGCCTATCAGGATCAATGGGATCACTTTCTTGAACTTTATCTACATGTCCATCAGCATTAGAAATAGGGTCTTTCACACTGTTATCAACATATAAGTAAGAAGGTTCAAAGTTCGCACACTCCTTTTGTTCATCCGAAACTTTGACAGTTTCAAAATTTTCCAAAAATTTTACATCTCGGCTTCTCAATATTTTTTGTTTTTCTGGGTCCCAAATTCGATACGCTTTCGATTCAGTAGAGTAACCCACAAAAATACCTGCCTTGGATCTTGGGTCAAACTTTCCTTTATTTGGGGCCTTATTCAGCATATATGCCTTGCAACCAAACGTCTTGAAATGTCCTATGTTTGGTTTTAGCCCGAACCAAATTTCATAAGGGGTTTGTTCTTCCAGCTGTTTTGATGGACATCTGTTTCTGATGTAAGCAGCTGTGGCAATCGCTTCGGCCCAAAAACTTGTTGGTAAGCCAGACTCCAACAGCATACATCTTGCCATCCCCACCAGCGTGAGATTCATGCGTTCAGCTTTGCCGTTCTGTTCTGGAGTTTCTGCTACGGTATGTTCTCTTCTTATCCCTGCGATGCGCATTTCTTCTGTGAACTCTTTTCCGCAGTACTCCAGGCCATTGTCTGTCCGCAAAGTTTTGATTTTCCTTTCGTGACGGTTTTCCGCTAATGCTTTGAATGTTTCAAAAGCCTTTTTCACGTCACTTTTATGTTTTAGAAAATGAACTTCTACCCAGTTAGATTTATCATCGATAAACGTTGCAAAATAAGAAGCACCACCATGAGATTTCACTCTCATTGGGCCACAAACATCTGAGTGCACTAATTCAAGTAATTTTTCACTCTTCGACTCAGACCTTTTTGGAAAAGGCGTAGCAACTTGCTTTCCTAAGATACAGGTTTCACATGTTGAAAATGTTTCTGATTTCTTAAAATCCATACCGCTAACCATGTCTTTCTGAACGAGTTTCTGCAAGTCATACGCATTTAAATGTCCATATCTTCTGTGCCACTTTTCAAGTTCACTAAGATTGCCTGCCTTACTCACGTTAGCTACATGTGTCGAACTCTCACTTTGCATGTAAGGTTCGATAAAATACAAATTTCCACGTTTACGAGCAGTTAACAACACTTCACCATTTTCGACAATTTCAGCATCATTTGCATTAAAACACACGCTTCGCCCTTTTTCAACAGTTTTTGAAATTGAAAATAAATTTGTCTTAAGTGTGGGTACAAAAAGAGTGTTTTCTAACCTCACTTTTACAAATTGGCCCTTTTTATTTGAAACATTCATTACTGCAGTTCCAATGCCTTCAATGTCAGTTGTTCTGTCATCCGCTAACCTAACCTTCTGACTTATGGTTGGCGTGAGTTCCAAAAAACTATTCTTGTCGTGGCACATGTGTGTTGTTGCTCCACTGTCAACACACCACACGTCATCTCTTCTCGTTAACTTCGCACAGAGAGTGCTCACTGAAGATGATGTCAATGTCACGATCTCTTCTGCTGCTGCATGGGTTTGCTCTGATGCCATCGAAACTTGCTTTTCATTCGCCATTTTTGTCCAGCAATCGGCTGCCTTGTGTCCCAATTTTTTACAATAGTTACACTTATATAACCGTTTTGATGCTTTAAAATTCCTATTTTGATTTTGCACACCACTTTGACCTTGGATCTGAAAAACTTTATTATTTTGATTTGTAGGTAGGCCTACACAGTTTTTATCCGGAGGTTTGTTTTTATTTAGACTTCGCCCTATGGAAGATTTTACATAGAAAGCGCCCGCACCATTTAAGTCTGCTTTCTTGTCCTGTCTTGCACTGAATTCTTCTAGAAGTTTTACTTTCAAAGACTCTGTGTCCGGTAGTTCATCTCTAGCTTCGATTGCACAACGAAAATTATCGTAGCTATCTGGCACACTGTATAATAACACGATGGTTAATAATTCTTCAGAAATGCGAATATCCATTTCATTGAGTTTGTCAACTGTGTTGAGAAAATTCGTGAGATGATCCGCCATGTTTTCTCCTTCTTGCATTTTTGTGAACAAGAGTTTTTTCAAAAGTGTAGCTTTTCTTGCAGGCCCTCTAGACTGGTAAACTAGTTCTAGTTTTTGCCAAACGTCTTGCGATGTTTCACAATGTCTTATGTGACAAAGTTCTGTAGGACTCACAGCTAAAATAATATCAGCTTTAGCTTTACGGTCAGCTTTGTCCCACGTGGCCGCGTGTCTAGCGGTATCAGCAATTGATTCCACGTCAGCACCTACAGCCGCTTTAGGCCTAGGATTGGTTCCATCGACGTATTCCCAGTGGTCGTTCTTAATTAAAATTGCTTCCATTTGTTGTCTCCATGTATCATAGTTTTCCTTTCCCAGCTTTTCTATATGTGTCAAGAAGCCGGCCATCTTGAATTAATGGATGTGATTTCAGGCGGCACTAACGATATTTATATTACCGCATTTACACTGCCCTATCACGTTAACAAAACAAATAGTCAATGTTTATCTTCTTCCAAAACGTTAATACAGCGTCCTGAACCCATAACCTGTTAGTTTTATTTATGAAAGAATAATAAACTATTAAAGAACAAAGAGCAGATGCTCGCCACTCGAGATATAGACGCTTGGGTGACGTCATCAGAGGAGTGGCTTCATAAATCTTAAAGTAGAATAGTTACTGAACTCGTGTTTGTTATTACAGGCCTAGTTAAGAGAATGTTCATTTATTATACACAACAAAAAGTGTAAGTCACTACTAGAGCTGGGATTTCTATGTATATACATATTCTATTCCTCACCATTTAGATGTTGATAACATAGAAACCTCAACGGATCACCATAATGTGGGCTTGCTGGAGAAACTCATTAAGTCCAAATTCTTAATTTGTGAGAAATGCAGTTTTTAGTTAATGAGTGAATGATACTTTTACTTTTTTTTATTTTTTCAAAAACCATAAATCCAACTTGAACAATTTTTTTTTCTCATATTATTAGGAACATATTTTAAAACTTTAAGTGTCAACAATATTTTCATAATCTATTGTGTTGATTAAATTTAATTAATTACTTACACTTGACTTAGAGAGTTTTTACTTATAAGAAAATATACTATTAAAGGTTGACTTAGTGAAAAAGTGATGCCTTTTTATGTCTAAGGGCCAAAGCCTCTGTTTCTTGTTGACTTGTGGGCCACAATACTGTATCAACAATATTAGGATTGATTGAATAAAGATTAAAATATCTGTATTAGCTCATTCTTACACACTTATACTCACACTAGGGATTAGGCCTCTCTAAGGCAGGGGGCATTTTAAATTTATTGTGAAGTATGTTTTACTACAAGATTGGCCATACTTTTTTGATCTAGAGATCTACTTCAGAGAAGGAAAATTCTTTGTGATCTACTACGGGACCAAAGGCTTTAGAGTATATTGTTTGTTTCATTGGTAAAAAATTAATAACTCATTATGTGTTGTTTTAATAGTAAAATTACCCACCTCGGTGGCGTAGTTGGCTAACGTGCCTGTCGTGTTGAGCTCAACCACTGAGGACGGGGAGATCAGGGTTCGAATCTCGGTCGGGTGAACTGGGGGTGGTTTTTCCTAAATGGTTTTCCACTCTCCCTCCACGAAAATGCGGGCTCACTTCCTCTAATTCATCCTTCCCAATTCCTAATCCATTAGAGTAATTAGTACTTAAAGCGTATAACCCGAACGGGTAGTAAGACGCGGTGCTAAATATAAATAAATATATATATATAAATAGTAAAATTACATTGCATATAAGCACTTGTAGTCCTTTCATACATTGAAATTGAGTTTTCATCAAACCGCCTGTATAACATATATAATTTCCCTGAAAAAAGTATTTTCTCATTAAAGACTTTATTTTGAAGTTGATGCATTACACCACATAATCCTAGAATAGTTTGTTGAATGAGTGTTAAAATACCCTGTCATAAACAAAAACAGGATTGTAAATGGTCATCAGTCAGACAGCTTCGATATTTTCATTTTCTAATGTTGATTTGGGAAAAATCTACAAGCCCTCTCTTTCATTTTATTTCTCTCAATCATTTTTAATCGATCAACCAAGCTAACGGCTGCAGTCGACCAGTAGATCGTGATTGACTGTTAGTCCATCTCTGTTTTACTAGATATGTCTTTTCCCAGTTTAAAGTACAATTGTATAAAACTTTAATACCTCTCTTCATGTAAAAAGCAAAAATCGTGGAGAAAATAACATAAAATATGTAATTATCTTACTATGTAAAATATATATCTGCATTAGTAATTTTTTCTTTTGGAATAGCTTTATATTTTTCATGAGTCAGCGGGCCGCAAAAATGTCGCCACAGGTTAAAGACCATTCTACCAACAGAGCGGGTGCTTCCCAAACTATTTCTACCCAAATATAAAGGCCATAGCCCCCAACATTTGAATAAAAGAAATATTGGCTTATTACGTTCCAAGCAAAGCAAGGACATAAGTTTTTTCCTTGAAAATTCATTACTTAAATTTTACTTTTATAGCAAAGCATCAAGATATTCAAACTGATCTGAATAAGTTAAAGTGAGCCACCTCTTACTTTTTAGTTACTAAAGCTCTCACAAAAAGCACTGTTGTACTTGAAAAAATATTGGTTTGGTGCAAATAAACGAGCATTTGTGCATAATTTGATATTTAAAAGCCACATTTATCATTATTTCATGCTAATTATGTTTTACTGACTTAAATCAATTCAGGGATAAAATATTACCATCAATGATATGTAGTGTGTCTATGGTATATTTAATGTAGCTTAAGTTGTGTTCTAAGGTAGATATAAAATAAAAGTGATTAAAGTTTTGGGTGTTAATCTACTTAACAAAAGAAAAGGTTCATATGAATTTAAGAAACTAATAATATTTTTAATGAAAGTTAAATCCAAATGTGACAGTGAAAGAGTTCCATGATTGTTATTTTTTTTCTCAAAAGATCCCGGGAAATATTTTTTCAAGACCCGAGTTTTGAGAACAACTAATTTACCGAAGTTCGGGATCCTCCACAGCCCTAAAATATATCAATGTTTTGAAATTTCACAGTTGGGCTTTTTGAATACATTTCTTATTTTCACAGCAAAGTTGTTAGCCCCAGAAATATCAAACATGTTCTATTTGTTTGTTGTATCTTGCGTATTGGTCTTAATCTAAAATTAGAAGAAATGACTCATCAAACTGAAAGACTTTGAAACTCCAATGTAAACATTAAAAAAATAATTCTTACCTCAATGAGCACACTATGTTCATCTTTTTGCTGCTTGAAATAAATTGATTTATTTTTAGTTTTAAAAACATTATCTGAAGGTGGGGATGTAAGGAAGGTGAGAAAAAGTCAACATTTTTGCATCTTTTATAGCAAAACCTTTTTTTGGTCAAAATAAATAAAATATTGCTTCTATATAAACATGGAGTTTAATTTTCTTCACATTGTTGATATCAATAGTTTTTGAATATCTGTCAAGCATAGTGACATTATTGAAAAACCTTTTTAAATGAAGGAAAAAGGTTGTTTCGTGACACTCTTGATAGATACTAGACAATTATATGAAGAAAATTAAACTTTGTGTTTGAATAGAAGCAATATTCTATTTATTTTGACAAAAAGTTTTGCTATAAGAACTGCCAAAAACACTGACCTTTATTTGTGTTCCCTTCAGTCCCACTTTAACTAAACACTACATAAAAAAAAGGCAGCAAAGTGATTTTGGTTTATGTAAAAATATCTATATTTTCAACTATGATTTTAAGTTTCATTGTTTTGGAACAAACAGGAACTATGTCTTTCATAAAAGGAAAAGACCAACAAAGTTATAAAGGATAATTGAATCTTAATTTAAACACACAATGACAGCATTAGTCAACACTACAAATTTATTTGTGTTACATGTTTAGAAAAGTAAGACAATAAGGGATTAAAGTTATTTTTTACTATAAATAAAGTTATATTTATATTGTTTCTTACAAATACTTCTGTGTTGAGGCTTCAATTCTTTTTAATTAAATAGAATGGCAAGGCCTTGTCAGAACAAATGTAGATACAAATTTTCACATTTAAAATACAACATACTTTTGAACCTCCGTTTAATGTCCATTAAATTAACCCATTTAACTCAATTTTATTTTTTCCTTTGCTTATTCAGAATTTGGTTTTTTGCATTTTAAGTAGTGGCTAGTTCTCAATAGAAACTACCTGTATAGTTTTATTTGTATCAAAAGGTAAACCCTATCTTTTTATTGTCTTACTAATCCATCCATCCATGTCTATAAGGTTCTTTGTGATAAGTGTAAAATGGAGATATTAACTTCCAGTTTGTTTGATAGCCTCTTAAAGTAAAGAATTGAATTTTCTACAAAAGATTCTGAGAAATTAAATTTAAATATATTCTTATTTTGCAAATTTTATTTATTTCAAACAAGATTTATGTGAATGATGCTTGATCAAATAGTTTGTAAAACATTAAAAGTTATAAATTTTGGAAAAAGTACCTAGTTAAATTGTGTTTTACGGTGGTATTACCTTGCAAAAAGCCCCAAACTCTGGTTCCTCTTTTGTGTCTGCATCATGGTCCATGATCTGGAACTGAAAGCTTAGCTTGTCTATAGGGATGGTCAATTTTCTAGAGTAGTTCTGTAGAACTCCTGTTAGAAATGACTGCGTGAAGAAGAAGCCAGACAACCAGAACACAATTGGAGCACCGTGGTCAATCCAAGTTTGTAGGAACTTCAACCTGCACACATCATCAACAAACACTTCAACACTTGCGCAACATTGAGGATTATTGTCTGTAGGAACTTCAACCTGCACACACCATAAACAAACACTTCATCACCTGCGCAACATTGAGGATTATTGTCTGTAGGAACTTCAACCTGCACACACCATCAACAAACACTTCACCACCTGCGCAACATTGAGGATTATTGTCTATAGGAACTTCAACCTGCACACACCATCAACAAACACTTCACCACCTGCACAACATTGAGGATTATTGTTTATAGGAACTTCAACCTGCACACACCATCAACAAACACTTCATCACCTACACAAAATTGAGGATTCATGTCTGTAGGAACTTCAACCTGCACACACCATCAACAAACATTTCACCACCTACACAAAATTGAGGATTATTGTCTGTAGGAACTTCAACCTGCACACACCATCAACAAACACTTCATCACCTGCACAACATTGTTGATTCATGACTGTATGAATATCAACCTGCACACACCATCAACAAACACTTCACCACCTGCACAATACTTCAACCTGCACACACCATCAACAAACACTTCACCACCTGCACAACATTGTTGATTCATGACTGTATGAATATCAACCTGAACACATAATCAACAAACACTTCACCCCCTGCTCAACATTGTTGATTCATGTATGTAGGAATATCAACCTGCACACATAATTAACAAAAACTATTTTTTTTTAACATGGCAATAGAAATCAGTTTGTGATATTTTGGTTGTAAACATTTGAAAAGCACTAAATGCTTTGCTTTAAAAACTATTTTCTTGACTTAATCAATTTCTTTTGGTAGTTACAAGAAATAATATTTTTGTATGTTCTATACATTTGATATAATTTCAACTATCAAGGTAGATAAAGGTTGTACTAATAAATATAATCAAATCACTAACAAAGCAAACATTGATAGTCAAGTAATTCCGAGGATTACCCCAATGTTTAGTAGGATTTAGGTAGAAAGAAACATTCAGAAAATATAAACATGTTTTTGTGGTCAACAGTGATTGCAAATTACTATACCCTGATTTTATTACAAATGAGAATAGCTTTTGCATCTACTTTTACATATTGATACATCATTTCATGTGATTTGCAGCTGTCATAATTGATACCTATAAAAACACTAATATAATAGTAAAATGTTGACCTAAAAAATATGTTTGTATTAGATTTGGGCCGAATTCCCTCGAATCCGAATCTTGGAAAAAAAAAATCATATAAAAATTAATAGAGAATAGTCAGAATACTAATAGTAACTAAATGAGTAAATGTTAACATTCTTTATTATAATACATTAATTATAATATTCATACATTCAGATAAGTGTTAACTTACTGGTCCTGGGCCTAGTCGTGAGTTCATCTTATAATTATAATAATTGGCCCTGAACAACCAATAAGCGGTATTAGAGCTCTAAAATAACTTTGGGCCTTGAATTTGAAATTTTCTCGAATCCTTGAATCTCAAATATCCTCAAGGATTCGAGGGTTCCATCCCTAGTTTGTTTCTAGAAGGTGCTCCAAATGTCCATTAGTAAGAAAATCAAAGATATTGCTTTAGTGTTATTTTATGGGTATTGATAATGTCTATCAAAAGTGACAGCTGAAGATCACATAACTTGATGTATGAATACATTAAAGTAGATCTTAATGTAAGATAACGTTCTTATTATGAAACTCAGAATATATAGTAAAGCTACTGGATATAATCTCTGAGGGCACTGCATGGTTACTATGGGAAAGAGCGTAGTCATTCTCTTGTTTCAATGGGGTCTATATTGTCTTAAACATTATACAAATTATTAAATGATGGTTTGTCAAGGTTGTCAGTAGATCCTTCTACCCCCAGCCCACCATCTTCCGACATTGCTGAGGAAGTGTTTGGCAACAGTTAACTAAGAGAGAGAGAGAGAGCGAAGGAAAATATTTTCTCCATAAGACCTGCAGCTCCCTCTCTCAGAAGTGATATTAAGTATAGTTAATTGAAGCTTTTTATTTGTAGCTAATGCAGTAACTGACACACACACACACACTTTATTCGTCTCAATGCTAAAGAGCAAGCAATATTAAATTTGAGGTTATTTGGAGTTCCCTAATTGCAAAACAGCGAGAGAACAATAGTCGCAACTGAGTATATAATATCTGTCGTTTGGCCAAGAAACGTTCTTATACATTTTACATGGTGACGCTATGGAAGAGTTGTATAATGAGTAGAAAATATATTTTGTATGGTAGTGGCAAGCAGGTTTCATACCAAAATAGGAAAGTTACTACTCACTTCTCCAACTACAAACCCACCCGTTGAGCCTCCAAGGTGTGGTATAACAAACATTTCTTTGTATACTTGTGATATTTGTTTAGTACTTTGTCTTATTACTCATCTACACTATTTCACTAATGGGGTAGGAATGAGGAAAGCAGATTTTTAGAAGTATACTCAGATTTTTTATAAATGGTTAAATCAAATTCTTTCAAATGTTTTTTTAACATGAAAAAATAAAATTCTTAAAGTAGACTCCTTATTGCCACTAGCAAACTATTAAAATAAAGAACATGTTACTTGAATTGTACAAATAAAGTATGAGGAACCATTTGTTTGAGTGTTCAATAAAATGGTGAGGTGTACTTGGGATTTAACCAAAAATACGCCACTTCTATGAGAGATTTATTGTATTTATATTCAACTTTGTTCACAGAATGTATCTTATTTGACGATTTAACACTCTGGACCTTAGTAAGTTATGTTTATGTCAGGAGTGTGACGCCAGAACACACATGGCTTGATGGGCAGATAAACCCAGTAACATGTATGTGTACGAGTCCAAGCGTTTCACTTAAATGTGCAAAAGTTTCTCCGCTTTAAGAAGGAACAATTGGTCCTTAATATGGCCGAGTCACTGTCAGTCTTTCTTCGAGCCACAAAGAATAATTTGTTTTATCACTTTGTGAACAATCATTCATGGGAAGGATTCTGTATGCTTGTTATCAATCTTATAATTTGCTTGATTGTGATCAGTCACTCACTCTTAGACAGTCTTCAGAAGAGATGAATTAACTTACATGAACATTAGCGCATGATCAGTATCACATGTTCAGTTGTGTGTAATGTTTGTAAATACCCCGAAGTGTAACAAGGTCTCTGTAATTGTGTGTCTAGTGTCAAACGGACAGGATTATAATCAGAGACCCGCCTCGGTGGCGTAGTTGGCTAACGCGCTTGTCGTGTTGAGCTCGACCGCCGAGGATGGGGAGATCGAGGTTTGAATCTTGGTCGGGTGAACAGAGGGTGGTTTTTTCTAAATGGTTTTCCACTCTACCTCCACGCAAATGCGGGTTCACTTCCTCTAATTCAACCTTCCCAATTCATAGCCCATTAGCGTAATTAGTACTTAAAGCGCATAGCCCGAACGGGTAGTAAGACGTGGTGCTAAATATTATTATTATTATTATAATTAAAGGCCTAAATATGCAGAGGGTGGGTGACACTCTTACCTCACTTTTTATATTATAGTGATCTATCCTTATTTCACCAACACCATTTCATACGACATAAAATTATGCTATAAGATAAAAATCAGGGACAAGACATGCGTTCCAAGTAAAGTAGTTACAAATCAGTGGTACGAGACAAGACCAGGAGGTTGAATACGACGTGGTGAGCCGACAAACAACAAGATACAAACGTAGAAGAAACCCCTCTACTACCCCTTCTAGTCCCACCTGATGCAACAACATTGATAATGACAGTAGATATTAACTATTGATATTCATATTTTTGAA
The DNA here is from genome assembly GCA_902141385.1 of Timema californicum. NCBI lineage: Eukaryota > Metazoa > Arthropoda > Insecta > Phasmatodea > Timematidae > Timema > Timema californicum. Next base: position 72,255 of record CABFOW010002618.1, on the reverse strand, counting down.
TAGAGCACTAGATTATATCTGGGTTGAGGGAAAACCCTAGTATTAAAAAATAAATTGTTGTCCCGCCTCGGTGGCGTAGTTGGCTAACGCGCTTGTCGTGTTGAGCTCGACCGCCGAGGATGGGGAGATCGAGGTTTGAATCTTGGTCGGGTGAACAGAGGGTGGTTTTTTCTAAATGGTTTTCCACTCTACCTCCACGCAAATGCGGGTTCACTTCCTCTAATTCAACCTTCCCAATTCATAGCCCATTAGCGTAATTAGTACTTAAAGCGCATAGCCCGAACGGGTAGTAAGACGTGGTGCTAAATATTATTATTATTATTATAATTAAAGGCCTAAATATGCAGAGGGTGGGTGACACTCTTACCTCACTTTTTATATTATAGTGATCTATCCTTATTTCACCAACACCATTTCATACGACATAAAATTATGCTATAAGATAAAAATCAGGGACAAGACATGCGTTCCAAGTAAAGTAGTTACAAATCAGTGGTACGAGACAAGACCAGGAGGTTGAATACGACGTGGTGAGCCGACAAACAACAAGATACAAACGTAGAAGAAACCCCTCTACTACCCCTTCTAGTCCCACCTGATGCAACAACATTGATAATGACAGTAGATATTAACTATTGATATTCATATTTTTGAATAGAGCACTAGATTATATCTGGGTTGAGGGAAAACCCTAGTATTAAAAAATAAATTGTTGTGAGTTCTAAAGTCACCTTGCAATTAGATCTGTGACGTAGCTGCCAAGTGGTTTCAGGGAAGGGTAGGACTTGCTGGCCCAGGCTGCGGGGACTTTCCCGACCAACATCGAGTTGTGGACTTCCTCCAGCTCGGCCGACATGACAGTCAGACCTTGGACAGCCTTTCCCACATTGACAAGAGTGTCCTTGACAACCTCAATCAGACGATTGAACCTGATAAGCTCCTGCAAAATCAATACCACAATGAGATGGTCGGTTCATTATCTTAGTAAGAGAATATGTTGCAAAGACGGTATTGTAATAAGATATTATGTAATTTATAGAGTTCTTGAATACAGATCATGAAAGTAAAAATGTATTTTCAGTCTCTACTGGTTTTTATAATCTCTCGATTTGATCTGGTTTGAAAATATCTCAAAATTAAGCTAGTAGAGATATATAATCTACCTCTTGTTTATGATGAGTCAATTTGAGTCACACTCTAGCATTGGTCGAGTTCACAATGCATGAAGCTAATCGGGACTGTGATAGCTTGTTAAAGAAGTATGAATCAAAACTTTTTACTTTCTTAACATCATATATTTATTATACTAGTGTTAGATGGCTGCATGCCTTTTTCATGTTAAGATTTATATGGTTATTTTTTTTGGAAGTGTATTTCTAATTTGTTGGTTAGGCCAACCATAAAAATGTGAATGAATGCAAATAAAGGGAAAAAAATGCATTAAATATATTTACAAGCGGCATTGACTGATGATGAGACTAACCTGTCTCAACACAGTGTTCATGGAGTTGGTATAAAGGACGGGATATTTTAGAGCCACCTCCACTGTATCGAACTCGTCTGGCATCTTGTCGAGGATATCCTGGGCCAGGTCCACAATGAGAGACTCTGTGTCACGGTCTCCACCACCGGCCAGGATCTGAGTCTGTGTCAGCAACACTCCGTTCAGCAACTACAACAAATATACAACAGTTGCCATATCATGATTTTGTTTCTGTTATCAGAAAAGCAAGTACACTAGAGTCGCGATTATCCGGCCCAAAGTGGCGGCATTCCAGGCCGGATAATATGGAATCCGAGTGTAAATAATTTTCAGTATGGATTTGCTTCAGGTGGTTACACCTCGCGCACACCTCTCTTGACACAACTTCTGTTTCCAGCCAAATCAAAACAGTGCTGCTATCTACACAGACCAAACGTATGTGACTGTAATAGTAATATATTATACGCCAACTGCATGCATAGCAGTTATGCTTTGCTCTCTCCAATATAAAAGTTGTAAGGTGTTTATTACTAATTATTAGTGGATATGTACCAGTTTGTTTATTTTAAAGCGCCGGCCCGGATAATATGGAGGGTAGGATAGTCGGACTCTAGTGTACTAATATTAGATGGAACATGGATTTCATGACTTGACACAAAAGTTTCATAAGATTTATGTTAACAGTTGGCAGAAGTTTTTCAAAGTTGATAATGATTAAATTAGGAACAATTGTGAAGCATTAAGTAACAAACTATACTTAATTAGTCTCCTGTATGTGTGTTATCATTCCTTAGTTCTAATGTTTAGATTTCACCAAGAGGTGTAAACTTACTACAAATGTGTATTAAATATTTAAGACTTGTCACTTCTAAGTGAATAAGATGGGTTTGTATTAATCTTTTAAGAAATATTTAAAAATAAACTTTAGTGTCTATGTAAACAATAGTTCCATAAGAAAAACCTATTTTCAATTGTTTATGTGGCCTTTGTTTACCAGTAAAGCTAACGAGCTTACCTTGGACGGTTTAACTGTGGCACAGCTTATAAGACAGTGTAATGTAATCATCAACACAAGATTGCCACCTTTTAGCGTAAATAAAGTGTAAATTATGTTACAAATAGGAAATAGTAATAAGAACAAGTGCATAGAGACTGCTCAGACTTCAAAATAAAATTTCACCTTAATTCTCAGTTTTCCTGGTAAAAAAAAAAATTGATTTTGAAAGGGCTTTTCCTCCATTTATGAGTCTTTGAGCAAATTATTCCAAATGAAAATATTTTGTAAAAGGTGTGTTGAGCATGCCCCCAAATTTTAGTACCTAAGTAAATATTGTTTATACAGTAGCTCCATGACTTCTTTGGTGCTGAGTGACAGCTCACATCTGACAGCTGACGGCTTTGAAAAGTTACCAGACCAGATTATGTATCCCTACGCCAAACCATATGATCTTCAAAAACATGTGTTTAGCAGCTGTCACTTCTGACAGTCAACATTTTAGGTATATACCTAAATGTTGACTGTCATAAGTCAGCTGTGAGCTGTCAGTCAGCACCAAAGAAGCCATGGGGCTACTGTAAGTATTTCTGTTCAGTGCCTAAATTTGTAGACTATTTAATTCCTACACGATTCATACCACCTACAACCTCAACTATGTCTTAAAACATTTTAAATTACTTTAAGATGGGTCTTGGTTTTAATTAATAATTCCTAGCCATCTTCTTTTTGAAGACTTTAACACGAGCCACCACAGATAGAAACCCTTCCCTTTCCCACAAAGAAAAAAGAAATATTATGGTACAGCCAAGGAATGATGATACATCCTCATAACACATTTTAAGGTCTGGTTCGGAAAGTAATTATTCCACTGGTTGGCAGGCAGGTTGAACAATAGGTATGTGGTGTGTGTGTGTGTGTGTATATATATATATATTTGTAGTGGACAAGGCCATAGCAAGCCAATAACTTCGNGGGCATATCCCCCAATTGCTGGAAGCTACAAAAAATTCTAAATGATAACAGTTCTAGAAGCTCTCTGAAGTGAGTTTTGTTTTCATGGTAAAATAACCCCCTAGCAGCCAAATGCTTGGAAAATTTCTAGATATTTAACACCTCTAGAAACTTTCTGAAGTACTTTTTATGGTAACACAGCCCCCTAATTTGTATTTGTTTCTTAATTTTGATATTGTTTGAACCATAAATAAAGCCATATATATTTTGTTCATAAAATTTTGCGGGGTGTTTAAACCCCCAAAGCCCCTCTCTGGCTACAGCCTTGGCGGTGGAATGTTATTTGTGTAGTAAGTGTTTATATAAATATTAAAAAAAATAATTGTACCCCCAAATCAAAGGGGGATACAGGGTCTTAAACCTCATAAATTTTTTTCGAAAATTGAATGTCCAAGGAATATATTTTGAAATGTACTCATCTGGAAACATTTAAAAATTAGTCTTCTCTTCAAGATATTTGTAGTCATCTTCCTTCAGAAAATTTTTGCTATTTTTATAACCCTAGAAGCTATTTAGAGTGGTCTTTGCCTGAATTTTTTTAAACTAAATATTTCTAGAATACATTTGAAGTGGTCTTTCTCTAGTAAATATTTGAAATTTGTATGCCCCTAGAAGCTATTAAGAGTGATCCTAGTCTATAAATTACAACAAACAACAAAATACAAACTTTTTCCAGTTTTTTCATGCTGTACAAAATTCAAGAAAAACTCCGAGGTGTCCACCATCCAGGAAAACTGAAATTAGCTTGGCATTCTAAGTGGTCAGGAATTTGGTAAATTACAAATCAAAATCTGAGAAAATACTGTTTTACTACTCAAAATATGAAATATAATAAGCATTAAATCAGTAAATTAAAATGTAATGCAAACGGTCTTTTTTGTTTGTAGCTGTGTAATATATTTTCTAATCCCTAGCAGACTATTTTAATACAAATAAAAAACATGTTTATTTAAATTTTAAATCTTATTATTATTTATGAAAAAAGATTAGTAAAACAATGTGGAGGGGGTTGGGGGTGGTGGGAGGTTAAGGGTGTGTCATACTATTGAGTCGGGAATTTCATTGGTCAAGATGAATGAGTAGGTAGACACGATGATTTTACTCCCTCCTGTTTTCCTGATCAGTGGCCACCTTGAAGTAACATGAACAAACAAAAGATTAAAAAAGGAGCACAATTTACAACTTTGACCTTGGAAATAAAAGGGTAATTAGTGACTGTTTCAAGAAGAAAATTAGAGTATAGCTCGAACAAATAAGACACGGTGTTAAAAAAAAAAGTCATCATAGCCCAATAGCTTTGTCGATGTTTTGTTATTGAAGATTTATTTTGAATAGGGGTATTTTTTTATTGTTTTATGTACATTGTTTTCTATACATTAATTAGTAATCTTTACAACTATATTTATATCTGATATTACACAATTAATTAATGAATTGAGTTGGGTCAAATCTTCCATTTATCTTCAAAATTTTAATCAGAATCTTGGAAATAATGATGAATATAAGAGGAAATATAAATACAATAGAAAATTGAAATAGTAACTAAATGTTACAATCCATTATTTATAACATTCATACATTCAGTTATGTGTTAACTTACTGGTCTGGGACCAGGTTGTTAAGTTCGTCCTATAAATATAATCGGTTTTTGACAGTTCTAAAATAAATTTAAATTGAAAGAAAAATAAAACACTCCAAGGATTTGAGTCTTGAATACAAAATTTTCTCAAATGCTTGAATCTTGAATGCCCTTAAGGATTCAAGAGATTTAAGGGCCCATCTCTAATTAAATGTCCATGTTGTTGCATATGTGACAATGGGTACAAAGTACACCCTGTACAACACTTCAAGGGCACTTCTTTTCTCTATAACAAGTCTCTTAAGGACCTATAGAACAACTACCCTTGCTGTCTGTCCTCTTCTCATTAAATCCTCTCTACTTCAAACTTTCTCCTCAATCACACCACCAAGATATTTTACGTTCTGTACTTATATCAGATCTTCTCCACCCAACTCTATAGCTTCACAAGGCCTTGTCATTTCCATCAGTTGCTGTCTGCTACCCAAATTAAAACTGAAAATTGCCACTACTTGACTCCACACTTGCACAGTTCTAAATGTCGGTGTATATTATCTGCCTTAAAATACTAATCATCACCCAAATGTGACATAGTCAGCCGATTAGCCCCTGCTGCGGCCCAGGCTTAGATTTTTACTCTCTAAAGGTGGTGGGCAAGGGGTGGAGGGATAAGAGAGCACATGGTCAGAGATGTGAAGATAGTGAATAGTGCATGCATTCTCGCTGCTCTCTACTTACCAGAGATGTGAAGATAGTGAATAGTGCATGCATCTCGCTGCTCTCTACTTACCAGAGATGTGGGTGAAACAGGTTTATAGAATGGAGATGCATAACACATGCACTACTACCTAGTAGTGACTACCAGGACACATTTAAAGTGGTAGCAACCTATAAAGATGTGTTCTTTTAACCTTGATTTTGCAAGCAATGTTGGAGGGTAGGACTATCGACCACCAACCATTGACTACTCAGGTATAAGCCCATTCCTTTGAGTCATATCAATCACACAGTCAGGTACTGTTGGGACAGCCACACGAGACGGAACGAACTATGATTGCAATTTGGCGCTTTGTGAATTTATAATAGCATTTTCCTGGGAAAACGAATGCTACACATATATCATGAAACTGCCCAATTCATCAATCGGGCGAATTTCTGCCCATTTAAACAACTGGCTTCTCCTACTTACCATTTAACGAAGGGGAGAAAAATTGCATTAACTCTTGCCCATTTCATGAACTGGAACTTACTGTATTAGCTACTATAAACTTAAGTGAAATTCAGTTTAAGCATGGATGGGACCAGTGAATCCTCAAATTTATCGAAATCCTTAAATCCTTAAGGAGAGTCGAGGATTCAAGAAAATTTCTGATTCGAGACTCAAATCCTTAAAAAAAACATTTATTCAAATGAAACTTGTTTTAAAGCTCTAATAATGCTAATTGGTGGTTCGGAACCAAATATAATTATATAATGAAAATGAACTTAACAACCAGGCCCCAGACCAATAATTTAGCATTTAAATAAATGTATGATTTTTTTTATATTTTCTATGTGCATAATTTTTTCCAAGATCTGGATTCAAGATTCAAATGTAAATTATAGATTTGAATTCATAAAATACTATATTCAATCCAACTTTAGCTTTAAGATATTATATTAACCTAACCCAACCTAACTCAATCCAACCTTCCATTATAAAATGATTAAAAGTTAATCAAACAAACTTATAGACCAAACCTGTTCTTCTCTTGTACATTTCCCTGATCTGGCAACAAATCGTTCAATTTACGAATTGAATAGCAATTGGAGCTGCCTAGTTCATGAAATACACCATTCAGTAACATTTTTACATCCATTACTGTTTCCAGCCAGTCAGTTTTTTATTATTCAAGTCATATATTTTCCACTACCGGCTTGCTGGGCCTGTCATAACATCATATTACAAATCTTACTTAAGATTAGGACAACCACAACATCCTGTTCCCGATCATTAAACCAGCACTGTGAAAGGGTAAACCCACATTTCACCAATGATAAATGCCAGGAATTGAACCCATGACCCTTAGCTCAGTAGACAGACACACTACTGACGAAGCTAAGGTGTCGGATACAATTCATGAACTAGACTCCTTTTCTGCCAGTTTATGAACTGGTCAGGAGGAGAGGTCAGTTCACAAAATGGGCAGAAATTTGCCCAATTTGTGAACTGGGCAAATTCAAGAATGGCGTGCAACACATATAATCCGTTCAGGTAGTGAGCTCAGGTGAAAGGTGAGAATGAACAGTTTACCACCAAGGGCCCACCTGCTGTGTCTCTTGGTTGTCCTTAGTGATGTCTGCATTGTCATGAAGACCGTAAACTTCCGGGAGATTTCTCAAGGGCAAACTTCGGATGTATTCAATACATCCATTGAAGTTATTATCCACAGGTACATAGTAGATACCACTTGACGAGAATGTGTAACTGCAAGTAAACAAACATCAACATGAGTTTTAAAACATATATAAATAGATCATTTTAGCATTTTTAGAAAAAATAAAGTAATCTTTACTCTGAAAATAAGATTGAGCAATTATAGTGTTTTGATACATTTAAACAATAGACTTGTTAGTTTTATTTGGAGAAACCTGAACATTTTGGTAAATAAACATATTCGAAAGTGGTGAAAAAATGTTTTTATTTTTAAATTTATGTTTGTTTAGTTATAGAAATATTAAATAGTTTTTCCATTAGTATGTTTCTAAATTTTCTTCATCTAATCTCTATCTAATAAATATTGGAAGGAAGATAGAAGGGTTTAGCCTACAAATAACCATGAAAATGTAGACCCAAATCTTCACATGTAATACACAACTATTCTCTGTGATTATAGGGGCACATAATGCGTCTTCAGCAAAATATAAGATATTATCCGGGTGTCCAGTGACCTGGAAAACCGGGAATTTGCTTGGTCATGGAAAAGTCAGGGAATGTTATTAAATTTATGGAATTTTTACATTTTGTTGAAAATAAAAAAAGCCTCATATGTTGATTCACAATAGTAAAAATAACACTTTTCTTCCAGTTAATACCTACCTAAAATCACTTTCACACCATTATCCATGTTGAGCAGACTTATATCACTTCTCAAGGTCAACAAGTAAGTTTTGTGTCTTTCCACCACTCTGCCACATGTCTTTGGCCAAAGTTGAGTCGTGGTTATTCACATGCGCAGAATTTGACTAGGCCTACATTTTAAGTAGAAGTAACAAGAATGACTCTGTCCCACAACTATTTTATATCTTTGTTGCTTGAGGCAATCTTTTAATGGCTCAATACAATTTTACTGAAATCTATTGAAACTTAAAATAGTCCATTTCCCTGGAGGCAGAAATTGTTTAATCCCTTTATTGAATGACACAACTTCAGAATGTGTATGTATCTAGAAGAAAAAACCACTATTTAATCTGTGATCTTAAAAAAATATTTTCATAATATCGTTAAATAGTGGTCTGGGAAAAAGTAAATTAGATCTGGAAAAGTCAGGGAATTTAAAAATATAGTTTGGCCGGACACCCTGATTATTGAATGGGCTAGGGGTAACATGTGTCTTGATTTATGAGGGTGGATATATTCAATCTGGAGACAATCTTTGCAGTTTACACCCTCAACCAAATTATCAAACCATCTAGAGCAAGGGTTCAAGGGGTCCTGGGGTCCAAGACATTAAAAGGGTTGTGAAATTGTGGGAACAACAGCCTTCACAATGATCTGTCTTAAAAAATTAAAATTTAACTTTAGCTTGCCTCTATTTTAAATGTATTGTATTTATATTAAAGCATTAATAAATAAATTCTTATTATTACTATTCCAAGTTTCATTGTTAAAGGCTGTGCCAGCATTTTTAGCCCTTTGTTAGCCTATATCATTAACATTAGCCTGTCAAATGAAACTTTTCCTTTTACATGGAAACAATCTGTAGTCATACCTATTTTTTTTAAAAAAGGGCAAAAACTTGTAATTATAGACCAATTTCCCTCTTAAACACCATCTCCAAAGTATTTGAGAAAATCATACAAGAGCATACGTTCCACCACCTTAAAAATAAACTTTCAGATAACCAACATCGCTTATAAAAAATAAATCTGTCACTAATTTAGAATTTCTTGGGCATGTTGCCCATCAAGTCTCTGCCCAAGATCAGGTTGATGCTATTTATTTTGACCAAAGTAAGGCATTTGACTTATGTCAGCATATTATTATTCTCTCTAAGCTTGGTAATTTCGGCCTTTCTCACTCATATGTAAATTAGTCCCGCAGTTATTTGCATGAAAGATCATTCACTATTAAAATTGATTCACACACCTCAAATACTATTGTAGCCCCCTGTGGCATACCACAGGGTTCTACTTAATGTCCTCTTCTCTTTAATGTGTTTATTGATGACCTTGGTAAATATTTGAACTCATCTAGTTATTTACTCTTTGCTGATGATGTAAAATTATTTAAAAATATCAAATCTATTGCAGATTGTATAGAGTTACAAAATGATGAAAATGGTCCATAGGCTTCACCAGATTAACAAAGGAGTTAATGATCCAAACAAATGTTAATAACTACCAAGTTAGACGTTTGTGAGTCCTATTGAGACCTTCTTGTTGTTTGATGTTCATTAGACCTTTTTAACCGCTTAGTTATGGCCTTAAACGTTTAAAGTTTACAGGTTTGTGTAATGTTACACTCACAGCTGATCTATAAAGAACAATGTGCAATAAAACTGTTTCATTTGATGTGCAAGCAAGCACTATCATGTTCGAATGGCCCAAAGTGAGTTAGTATAGTGAGTGAGAGTTTAACTGCAGTCCCGCCCGCGTGACCTGCTCTCTAGCGCCCACACACGGAAAGAGCATGCAATGACAGTAGAGTGATGTCATACTCTACACTATTCCAAGGCAAGCTCAAGCAAGTTTATCAGAAACCTCCATAGAATTGAGTTGAGCCAAGCTTGAATTCAATAGAGTTATAACTTTAAGAAGGAGGTGTAGGGAACACGAGATAAAGGCAATGTTTTTGGAGTATTTATAACAAAACATGTTTATGGTCAAAAGAAATCACCTAATTCACCAGAAGAAACATTGAGTTTAATTTTATTCACAGGATGAACGCAACAGCTCTTGTTTATCTATCAAGGGTGTTCTGGAATTTATTGACAACTTTTTCTCTTAATTTAAAAAGTTTTTCCTCTAACGCCATTGCTCATAGTAGATTTTCAGGAAGGGTTCATGTCACAATGTGAAGAAAATTACACTCTATGTTTCTACCGATTAAGTTATTCATCAAGAGGAAGTATGGAATGCACAACTCTTACTAAAAGAGGAAACCAAAGAACACAAATAAGGGGGAAAAATCAAAAAGGAAAATATAATCGGTTTTTGTAATCACACCACCATGATTGACCAAATAGCTAGACATTTTTCATTACTAGTCCTTGTTTATCCATTTTGTTTGCTATAGCAATATGAACTTACTTTGGTATTTCTATGACATCCTTGTTGTAGAAGATAGAAAGCAGAGAAAGAAGGAGTCTACGATCCTTGTCATCTGTGACTCGACCGCCATAGTTACACTCCCCTGTTAAGTAGAACAAGGCTTCAAATGGAACCTCTTCATATTCATTCAGAAACATCTAAACACACAACAGGTGTGGTTAATTCAATACAGTTCTCTGAGATAAGTTCTTGTTGAGACAAACTGGGTCTTAAAGTCATAACATCATACAAAATGTATAACAATAAATAAATGTAATTAAAAAGTAAATAAATAAAGAAAAGCATAAGCATTCATTCAAAAAGTATTGACATCATTAAAAAAAGCTAAAACTATTTTTAAAAACTAAAAAAAGCAGGATAATGTGAGTTTAAATACTTGTGGCAGAACATTTCTTGAGTAAATTAATTATAAATTAATTCCTTAAATAACTATTTGAGTTTGGTTTTACTTTTGAGATAAAAGACGAATTCGACAAACCTAGTATTGGTGTGGATACAATGGCCAATAGTGCTCACCTTGTAAGATTTATTGAAGGAAAATAATGTTGGATAGCGAGAACCCAAAGGGCAGTCATCTTGAAAATCCAGTTTGTCTAAGTTACATATGTATAAATGGACACGCCAAAATACCCCGAGGGCATAGATAGTTTTATTCTGCTAGATCAGACATCACAGGCCTTAAAGTAAACTTCTTTTAGTGAGAAACCATGCAAGTTGAAGATGTGCCACCGAAATAATACCATTTAACTTATTGCGTGCCACTCTAACCTGGCACTATGCAAGGTCAACCTCCACTGGAAGAGATAAGCTACTTACTCTACATTTAGCATACAATCCATTATCTTTGTATTTGGCTTTTTTGTTTGCTAAAGAAAGATACAATTATTCGTCTTCAAACTGTGGTGGAGGGATACATTTATCAAGAAAATATCCATAGAGGTATTCTGTGTACTAACATTCTTGCTCGAATGTAGTTTATGCCTCTTGCTTCTATAGTTCAGTGTTGATTGAGTATCATAAGCACATTGCTGGGATTATTACATTGCTATAAATATATCCACACTTTCTTTCTGTAAACTTGTATAGTAACTGTGTGATGGATGGACATTACCTGAAGCTGCATAACACTGATGCGAAGGTCTGAGTCATTAAACTCATACGGAATGTTCCATCCTAGTGGTCCAAATTGTCGCCGCTCCTGGACAAGAGCGTGGAAAAATACTAAACTAAACAGAAGATTCTGCCACTCTCGGATCTTGTGGCAGCGGCCAAAGAACACCGGGTCCGACAGTGGATCATTTAAATAAGACCGCAGGAGATTGTTCTTTAAACCTTTTGGGGCTTCATTAGTCATTTTTACTCCTGAAACCAAAATATAAATGTAAATTATATTATACAGCATAAGATCTGACATTTAATTTACCATCATAGAATTAAACAGGATATTAACTGTGAAATAAAAATAATGAAACAAACGAGTACTGGTTTTGTTGAAGTTCTACAAATTACATTAAACTATACAAAGACCTTTCATGGTAGCAGAGCCAACAAAGACTCCATTGGCAACAGATCTAATTACACGCCTTCGTCAACTGGGGTAACATCCTGAACAGTTCAGCAACACCTGAAGTACGAGTTACATTACATTGAAATGATAGTACAATGCAAACTTGAGCAAGACTGTCTCCCTTGAGAGAACTGAGGCAACTGTATTGATAGTACTATTTTAAAAGCAATCGGGGGCGGGGTTGAACTAGCGTCCCGCCCGCGCGGACGTCAGAGGAAACACAGTAACTGACCTGCCCTCTATCGTCAACACGGCGGGCTCGCAGTTCAACCACGCGGGTAATACCTAGAGTGACGTCACACTCTACAACTATTTGCAGTTCCAACAGCCTTTGATGTGCCAGCATTGGTGGAGAGGGAGTGTTTCTTGGACTTGTGAGAATCCTGAAAGAATATGGTATCACTTAGTATAAACCAGGGCTGTGGAGTCAATACGCCAAGTATTCTACTCCAACTTCTCTATTTTCCTACTGTCCAACTCTGACTCCAGCTCCGACTCCTTCATAGACTGCTTTAGTATATTAATTAGTACTACTAAATTTATTGCAGTAAAATACTCCAATCACTTCATGGGAAGTTTCTTTGACATTGTGAATTTATATTTAAATAAATTTGTTAGTCAAAATTACAAAATTTGGTCCTAAATAATAAAAATAAGTATAAAATAATGTTATATTATACATTTTTCTTTGAGGCTGGAGTTGATAGTTGAATTCCGAAAGTTTGTGAACAGTAGTGATCATAATATAATACACAAGCTTAATTAGTGAACGCACAACTGAGAATTATTTAACATTATATAATATATATTATTTTGAAATTATTTATAAAACCTTGACTTACCTATCAATCATTATAATTTTAAAAATAGCATAAAAACAAAAAAGTTCTCTTTTTTTTATATATGTGTTTGTTCCTTCTAAAATTTGATAAAAAAATAGGTGACTGCGTTAACAAGATATAATTATTATTCCACTCTACCAGGGGTATGAACAGGATATGGGGGGTATAAACAGTGATTAGCTTCTCCTACTCAACCATGGTCTCACCAACAAGTGGTGTACCCCGGCGCCTAAGCAACCTGGTGAAGGTTGGGTTTAACCCCAACAGGCTTGGAACAAGGCTTGGTGGGCTGGGAGTGCTGGGGTTGGTAATGAGGAGCTAGCTCCTTGTCAGCACCCGTAACCTCGGTTAAGAAAGATGACCACCAAAACCAGATCTACCTGAAGACTTTTAGGCAGCAGCCCCGGAACTCAGGTGTGGATCATGACACACCTAGTGAGCCGGTGGTCGAAGCAAAATAGTGAATCAAGCAAAATGCCGGACGGGAAACTTTACAGACGACCACACGCTACGATTAGGTACATTGGATATAGGCACACTGACAGGAAGGGTGGAGTGGATTTAATGAAGGAGAGGAAGCTGAATATGCTTGGAACGAGTGAGACAAAGTGGAAAGGGAGTGGAGTGATAGAATTAAGAAAAGGATATACATTAGATTGGATGGAGAATGACGAAGGAAGGAGAAATGGGATTAAATTGTAGGGAGGTAAGGCTGGGAAGTAGAGATGGAGAGAATAAATGACAGAATAATGAAAATGGTTATTACAGAGAAAGAAAAGCAGTTAATACTGCAGGTATATGCCCCTCAAGGTGGATGCAATTTGGAGGAAAAGAAAAATTTGAATAAGAAATGTAAAGATACCTTGGAAAGGAAAGGCACGTGGTGATGGGGAACTTAAATTGCAAAGTTGGGAAGGATAGAAGATATTTTGAAGAGGAACTAGGAACTGATGGATGGGGAGAAAGAAATGAAGAAGGGAAGAGACTCCTGGAATTATGCTCAAGAAATGGACTGAAGGTCGGAAACAGTTGATTTAAGAAGAGCAGGGATACTCATAAGATAACACGCTATAGCTGGAACGGGGAGCAAAAATCAATAATTGACTATTGTCTAGTACAGAGGTTCCCAATTTTTTTTTGCCACGGAACCCTAATTGATCATACTTTTTTTTTGGCAGAACCCCATTTTGATAATAACAAAAGTAATTGTACCTTGTAGTGTAGTTTGAATATTTTCATGTTTGACATGAAAATTAAGAATAATTATAAATAAAAAATAATTATCATAAGTATTATAAAACATTTATTGTTCAAAAAAACCAACGTAACTATTTAATGTGAAGAATGACATTTTTTCACATATTTACTTATAATAGCACTAAAATTAGGCTTAATGTCTGACAATTGAACGCGAAGATCTGGAGCTGCATCCATTCTGTTTCTGTACTTGTTTTTGGTGTAAGCGTAAGCTGAAAAACCAGTCTCGCATCTGTAAGTTGTCACGAACGGAAGCAGAACCATAATAATAATAGCCTTCTCAACGACTGCAGGGTATTCATCTTTAAGTCCAATCCAAAAGTCATTCAAATTAGAATCTTCTGATTCGAATTTTTGTTTTAGAAGGGACGAACACTGAATGTCGATCAAATTATCATACTCTGACACAGTTGGCATCGATGGTTTGGTATGATTTGCGAATGGATTCTGTACCCAGTCGATATCCTGTAACTTCTCCGGGAAATACTCTGTCAAGAATTTTTTTAAGGTTAATCAAATGTTCATGTATGTTTTTTTTCCCCATCTGAGGTTATTTTCAACTCATTTTCTTCCATAAAGCCATTTAAAATCGTACAGCTTTTGTAACTTTTTTGTTCAACACATTCGATCCAGAAGCCAAGTTTGTTTTTAAGTGAAGATATTTTATCTCTTACTGTAGACATAGTTGTGGTTCTTCCCTGTAAGGACTTGCAGATTACGTTGAGTTTATCGAATATATCGGCCAAATAAACCAATTTCATCAACCATTGCTCATCGTGCAATAGTTCAACAAGCGTACTAACGGATGCAGAAATGGGTTGTTCGGCAAAGAATATCTTAAGCTCGTTGTGCAATTAAAATAACCTGGATAAAAGTTTTCCTCTATAAAGCCATCTCACTTTCGTGTGTAGAAGAAGTGATTGATGTTGACTTCTTAAATCTTCACACGCTTTTTTAAATAGCCTTGACTGGAATGTGCGTGATTTAACGTAATTGACAATTTGTACGGCTTGATCGAGAACTTTCTTTAAGTCACATGGCATTTTCTTCACGACAAAGTCATGGCGATGTAAAACGCAGTGACTGCTACTACATTTAGGTGCAACATTCTTTATTCTAGTTACAGTTCCTTTTATTTTGCCGGTCATAGCTGCAGCTCCATCGCTGCACACGTCAATACATTTTTTCCAATCAATATGCTGGTGTTTACTGATGTAACTATCAATGACTGTAAAAATTTCTTCTCCAGTTGTGTTGGTCTCCAAAGGCGCAGAGAGTAACAAATCTTCTTCAATAGGTCCTCTGAAGTGGTATCTCACGAAAACAAGCAGTATTGATAACCCAGCGACATCTGTCAAGTCATTAGTCAAGTTGTATTGCAAACATCTCACTGTCTTTCAATCTACAAATTAATTAATCTTCAATATGGTCTGAAATCTTATGGACTCGATCAGATATGATGTTGTTGGAACATTGGACTGCTGCAACTTTCTTCGCTGCGTCTTCTCCAAGTATGCAGCTGATGATTTCTGTCACACATGGTTTTATTAAATTTTCTGCAACCGTTTGTGGTTTATCAGCACGAGCAATTCTGTAACTTAGCAGGAATGATGCTTCTGTTGCGTTTTCATTATCTGTTTTTACATATCTGTAAAGCAGCCACACCAGTTTTATTTACTTCTTTGTGCCTTTCAAAAAAATTAAACTTTTATCCTTCAGTTGTGGGTGGTAGGTTTCAAGGTGTCGTTTAAGCTTTGCAGGTGCCAAAGAGCTATTAAACATAATTTTGTTGCAAATAACGCATTGTCCATCCAGATTTTCAGCAATTCCTACAGGAATAAATCTGAAGGACAAGTAGGATTTGTCATATTTTCTCTTTTTTGAAGCAGTTTTCTCCTGAGGTTCTGCCCTTTTGTTGGTTGGTGTACTTTGTCAGTCTTGCCCAGGACAAGAGTCTTCCATATTTACCGTACCCTGGAATAAATTAACAAACATTAATAATAACCAACAACTACAATACCCATTAATAATGAACAACCAAAATTGTCTTTCAATCTACAAATTAATTAATCTTCAATATGGTCTGAAATCTTATGGACTCGATCAGATATGATGTTGTTGGAACATTGGACTGCTGCAACTTTCTTCGCTGCGTCTTCTCCAAGTATGCAGCTGATGATTTCTGTCACACATGGTTTTATTAAATTTTCTGCAACCGTTTGTGGTTTATCAGCACGAGCAATTCTGTAACTTAGCAGGAATGATGCTTCTGTTGCGTTTTCATTATCTGTTTTTACATATCTGTAAAGCAGCCACACCAGTTTTATTTACTTCTTTGTGCCTTTCAAAAAAATTAAACTTTTATCCTTCAGTTGTGGGTGGTAGGTTTCAAGGTGTCGTTTAAGCTTTGCAGGTGCCAAAGAGCTATTAAACATAATTTTGTTGCAAATAACGCATTGTCCATCCAGATTTTCAGCAATTCCTACAGGAATAAATCTGAAGGACAAGTAGGATTTGTCATATTTTCTCTTTTTTGAAGCAGTTTTCTCCTGAGGTTCTGCCCTTTTGTTGGTTGGTGTACTTTGTCAGTCTTGCCCAGGACAAGAGTCTTCCATATTTACCGTACCCTGGAATAAATTAACAAACATTAATAATAACCAACAACTACAATACCCATTAATAATGAACAACCAAAACATTAAATAAAACAAACATTAATAAACAAAAATTAAGAAATTAATGTGTGTAAGGTGAGTAAGCCAACCAGTTATTGGCCAGACAGTATTAACAGATTTACTTTGATAATGATAAATATAACTTTATTACAGAAAAACCAGCAACAGCTTCTTCTGAAATATTTCCAGTAGACTCTGCTGGTGAACATGATACAACACTCTTGCCACTTGCGAGGCGCCCCAATTAGAGCCAATTGTCCATCATCATAAACTGAAATAACACACAGAAAAAATATTCACAAGTGGGTTAAAATTTTAATATAATTGCAATTGACCTATTTAGGTATAAATAAGAATAATTTTGATTAAATTAATAATTAGTTAGAACAAAAAATAAAACTCTAAAAAAGGAACATTATTATAGCAGCCTATGATTTTTAAAACCTACCATTCATTTCACAGAAGTAAAGAGGTCGGTTCGTTACAGCTCTACTACAAATAATCAAAAACCTACCTGCGTACATCAAAAATTCCAGATTAAAACAATAGGAATAACGATCACTGCAATCTTTTCTCTTTACACCAAATATGTAAGTAAAGTTTACTTCGTATTCACGTGCAGTCTTGTCGCGGTAACTTACTCGACTGGTGCGGGGCCACGACATCTGTGCATGTGCTGTCCCCCCGCCTCCCCATTGTTTGATACTATATATACACCTACGACGGCGCGGTTATGTTATGACTATTTTCTACGAATGTTTTAGTTAATTCTCGGACGGAACTCGGAACCCCTTTGACCCTTCCATGGAACACCTTTTGGGAAACGCTGGTCTAGTAGATAGAGAAGCCAAGGCGTGCACAATGAACACAAAGTTCCTGCCAAGTGTGTCTTTGGATGGGAACCATAAACTATTAGTCATCAACATGAAAGGATGGAGGAGGGGGTGCCAGATAGTGAAGCAGGAAAAGAGGGTAAAGATATGGAAGCTCAGCTAAGTGGAGGAGAGAATGAGCTTTCAAGCAAGAGTAAGAGGAGCACTACCAAAGGAAGATATAAAAGGGGGAGAAGAAGAGTGGCAAAGGTGCAAAAAATGCATGGTGGAAGCGGCAGAGGAGCTGTATGGAAGAACTAGTGTAAAGAGAAGATGGAAGGAAGCTCCATGGGGAAACAAAGAGGTAAAGGAAGCAGTGAATGCCAAGAACAAAGCCTTTAGAGAATGGTTCACCAAGAGAACAAGTGCACCATTTCCTAACAACTACTTCTACTTTGTAAATTAGAAAACTTAACATTTCAATTTCACAATAGATTTATTTAGTAGACATTAAAAATGGTTACATTTTACAAGTTTTACAAATAGGCAGAAAATGATAGCGTATTAATTCTCTTCTCAAGTTAAATATCCTTGAGTGATTACTTGATTGCTTGCAGTGACCTGGGCAACACAGTGACCAGTCAAGAGGCAGTAGAATTTCTAAAAGGAGAGTAATATAAGAATTAGTTAAAGCAAATATAGAACAAGTTTACAATATAACATTTACACAGTCTCACTCGACAAGGTTTAGTGTTACTAATACAGTTGAATAGTAGGCTGGTGGATCCAGCTGGATGATGGCTAAGGGCCAGAAGTCATTAAAGTACTAAGGCAGGACATTTTCCCTATACGGTACTACCATGCATTCAATAGTACATCAACCTAATTTTGAACAATCACCTAATTTGAGAACTTATTTACTGGGTAAAACAAAATATAATTTGCGCGGACCCCACTATGACAAACAGTCACTTTCCACGGGTTGCGCACCCAAACTAATACCTATAATGAACATTGACTGCTTAGTCAAACCTCTATGATTTACTACTGCACTGCGTAAGGCAGAAGAAAGAAACAGACTTCCTGGCGATAACCATCAATAACAAAGTACTGATGCACATGACGTTTAGGGTGTCATGAACTATATTACCTTTTAAAGATTTATAGGAACTTGTGATTTAGTGTACATTTACCACACTAAAATTCACATTTTCCAAGTGAGAGGCACGGACGTTAGGACCGTGTCCAAAAATACAATAATGCACTCAGCATTTGACTTTATGAGTCATTTAAATTTCACATGTCCATTGGACTGAAAAGCGAAATATAGCCAAGGTACTTCTAGCATAACGAAGTTAGCTAGTTTTGAATAAGCTACTTGGTCTAACAAAATAGGACAGAATTTATAATGCACTCAGCATTTGACTTTATGAGTCATTTAAATTTTACATGTCCATTGGACTGAAAAGCGAAAGATAGCCAAGGTACTTCTAGCATAACGAAGTTAGCTAGTTTTGAATAAGCTACTTGGTCTAACAAAATAGGACAGAATTTATAATGCACTCAGCATTTGACTTTATGAGTCATTTAAATTTTACATGTCCATTGGACTGAAAAGCGAAAGATAGCCAAGGTACTTCTAGCATAACGAAGTTAGCTAGTTTTGAATAAGCTACTTGGTCTAACAAAATAGGACAAAATTTATAATGCACTCAGCATTTGACTTTATGAGTCATTTAAATTTTACATGTCCATTGGACTGAAAAGCGAAAGATAGCCAAGGTACTTCTAGCATAACGAAGTTAGCTAGTTTTGAGTAAGCTACTTGGTCTAACAAAATAGGACAAAATTAATAATGCACTTAGCAATTGACTTTAAGAGTCCTTAACATTTGACTTGGCAATCAGACAGACAGGTGAAATACTTCTAGCGTTAGCTAGTTCTGAAGAATAAACAAATCTAATAAAGAGAAACATTTCTCTTGCAAAATTAAAAGGCCTTCCAAAAACTATTTACAACATATTAAATAAATAAAGTATCTTCCTACTTCATGCTTGTGGCTAAACGACCCGGCTGGATACTGGTACCCTGGTTAAGTAGTCCTGGTGTCCAGCTCGTTGATCCCGACGATTGATTCAGCGCCGTCGATGCTAGGGCGGTGAATCCGTCGCCACAAACTCCATGGTCCTTCTTGGTGTTTTCCTCGCCGGCAGCGCTTCGTCCTAGTTCCTGAGCTGATACAAGGTGTTGTGCATTAAGGTGCTCAAGGCGCTTACTCTTATATAGCGACAAATCAGATATGAACATAAAAGGGAAAACGGATAACGAATCATGAAGCAGAGGTAAAATAAGGGAGAACGAATGATAGAGCAAAGAGACGGGGTTTTAGAAAAAAGATGAGCTTCTTCAGTCGACCACCAGAGACGCATGGTCGAGCTGCGCTATGGCACAGTGCGTCTTCCACTTTGGTCCTTTTCTTCTCAACTGCGTGAGCCGAAGTTGAACCACGTGGAGCAGCCATTATAGAAGTTCTGTTTTTGTGAAATGAGTAAATGAGATCTGACGGCATCTTTCCTTGGGTGAGTTTTATACACATATATTCTGTATTGAAATGCATCAGTATTAATTTAGTTATTTGATTTTCACTGTTTGTTTTACGAAAAGACATGATATAGAAGTATATTATTTAAATTATATTAACTGCCACATGGTTAGTTGTAAGTTTTGGGTAGTCCTCTTTTAAATAACTAGGGCCCATATTCACAAATCTTATTCATAACTTTAATAAGATTAGTCTTGTTTTGTGATATCTAGAACCGCAATTATAAAAATGTAAATTAATTTTTTACTAATCCACGTGTTTTTTGAATGTAGGCCAATACGCCGTTTTGTATTAGAGTACAACTTTGAGGTAGTTTATCTTTTAATATCTCCATATAGCCCCAACGTGGCACCCAATTACACGAATATTGATAAATAGTTAGATTTTTCCCTTGTAGGTGATCAATCAACCTGATTGACACGCTACACAAGAAAGACACAAGATAAGTATAGGGAGGAAAAGAGGAATGCAAAGAAGATATTAAGCAAAGGGAGAAAAACATGGATGGAAAATTGGACCAAAGTGTTACAGATTGATGTGGAAGGGAGCAAGAAAATATTGTTTAGTTGAGTGAGCCAAAAGAGGAGGGAGAATAGCGATCCGAATTATGGATAAAAAAGGAAGAATAATGAAGAAGGAAGAGGAGGTAGAGAAGCTGTGGAAATCATAATATGAAAGATTGTTGAATGCTGAGAGAGAAGGATTGGCACGGGAGGAAGAAGAAGAGAAGCAAATGGACGGAGAGGTGGAGGAGGAAGTAGCGGACCTTACCTCGAAAGAGGTAGAAGAGACCTTGAAAAGAATGAGGAAGATAAGGAACCAGGAGTGGACAAACTCAAGGTGGAAATGATAGCAGCATGATAAATGGATCTACAGTGGTGATATAGAGTAGCAAGGGCAGTACGGAGGGAGAAGAAAGTGCCAAAGGATTGGATAAAAGGTATTATATTACCAATAGTCAAGAAGGGGGATAGGAAGAGGTGTGCAAATTATAGAGTCATAACATTGAGGTGTCAATGTGCAAAAATGTATGAACATATTCTGGGAAGGGCAGTAAGGAAGATTGTGAAGGGAAGATGGAAAGAGGAGCAACATGGATTCAGAGAGAAGAGGTTGATGATAGATTTAATATTTGGAATTAGACAGTGTATGGAAAAGAGAGATGAGTTTGGAAAGTATCTGCTAATGGCATTTATGGATGTAGGAAAAGCTTATGATAGTGTGGATAAAAATAAAGTATGTAAATCAATGAAGCAGGTTGGAGTAGAAAGAAAAGTGGTGATGAGAGTAAGGAATATGTATTATAATAATGTGAGTTGTGTAAAGAAGGAAAGAGGGTGGACAGAGTGGTTCCAATTAGTAAATGGAGTCAAGCAGGGAAGTGCCCTCTCACCATTACTATTTGTATTGGTGATGGAAATGATAATGGATAGAGTAGCAGGGAAATTGGGTAAGGAGACAATGAAAGCAATTATGATTGCTTGTTGGTATGGGGGGGAAAGGAAAAGGAAGTACAGGAACAGTTGCAGGAATGGAATGAGGAGATGAAAATATGTGAAATAAAATTTAATATGTCGAAAAGTGAAGTGATGGTGATGACAAATCAGAGAACTAGGTCAAGAAAGGTGATCGAAAGAGAAACAAGGAAAGTGGAGGCCATGGGAATGAAATTTTTGAGGTGTATGTTAGCTCTCACCAGACAAGATAAGATTATGAATGAAGATGTAAGGTCTAGAGTTGGGGTACAGGGGGTACATAAGATAGCAGAGGAAGCTAGTATGAGATGGTATGGACATGTAATGAGGAAGGAAGGGGAGAGGACTCCAAAAAGATTATGTAGGGAAGAGACCACAAGGAAGACCAAGGAAGAGATGGGAGGAACAGATATTAGCAAGTGTGCAAATGAGAGAAGAGTGGAAGAGAGTGCAGGAGGAAGAATGGTGGAAGGACAGAGGTAGATGGAGGCGTTTTACTAAACAGACCCGGCCACATGTTGTAAACAGTTTATGATGATGATGATGGTGAATTACTATGCCACTCATAACGAGCAGGATTCAATAGCCAAAAGGGATGAAAGATTGGCATGTCCTAATTGAATGAAATTTAAACAATTTGTTTTACACATTTAAGTTTGGTTCAGTGTTGAAATATAAAAAAACATCTTTCAATGAATCATGATGAAAGAATAATTTCTTATATCACTTGATCGTTTTGCGGATGGATCCCAATAAACTTAAAAGAATATCAGATTTGTCAACAGCCCCCATGTTTTTATTTTATTCCAAACAGGGGCTCCAGACTTTTCCAGTGTACTGAAAATATTTTTTGTGTATGGTTGTGAGAACATGCACATCCTTCTTGTCATGCCATTTCAAGGCCATCAGTTTGTCAGTGCATTTCATTTCTAATTCTCCTTTTTCCAGATTGGTACTAAACAAACACAGGCATAACTTTAATTTTCTCTTGCATGCATTCGTAGCCTGAGCATGAAGAATTTAAAAAAAGTGAGAACCTGTGTAAGAGTTAATAACAAATAAAACGTGCTCCTTATCAAGGTAGTCTTTCGAATTTGTTGTTACAACTGCACCTGATAAATCTAAATTATATTCATCATTGAATTTAGTTCTTGACCCCATGTAAGTAATTAAGTCCAAAATGTAGCAAGTTTTATAGTCACGTACTACAAAGAGTTTGATTCCAAACCAATGCTGCTTTGTTTTTATGTATTGTTTGAAAGCAAGCCACCCTTTGAATAAAACTAAACTTTCATCAATACATAAATTAGCAAAAGGTGTCAGAATATTTTTGAAATTATTTCTGAAGTGATCTAAAACAATTCTAATCTTGTTTAGTTTGTCATGCTCGTTGTCTGTAAAATAATAAGAAATCTATCTCATGACATGACCTGATGAAATATTAGAGCGTGAAGAATGGGCTCACTTTACTAGAATGAATAAATGTTTGTTTCTAACCATCGGAAATGTCAAAGCAATAAAAACAAACATTACCTTATACCGCGGTAGAACACCCTGTCGCCAATCGCGCAGTTGGCAAATTGGCCGTAAAAGTTTGTCGAATTTGAGTTTGCCAAGATTTCACACCAAATTTAACTTTTTCCTGGGGATGTGTGCTGGGTGTAACTTGATATTTCCTACATTACACTTTCTGGATAAGTCATTGAAGCCACACTACCAACCAATACTCCCTTACACTTTCTTTCCCAACGCTTGGTTTCATCTTTGCTTTCAGAAAAAAGGATTGTCAAATTTTGCATTAAATAGTCTTATATTTTCAATTTGAACAATTTTCATAATTTGCCTCTGAGGCCATTGTAACTGAGTAGTCAAAGTGTACATGTTCAAACAGAGTGTGTTGTTTTAAATGTTAGATTGAGTGATATGATTATAACATATTTTTTACATTGTGTGGTGAATTTCACCTCTTAATTTACCACACCTGTGGCTACATTGGAAAATATGTTGCCCACCTCTGCCTTATAGTTTGTGTCGACCCACTTTCTCAACCTGGATATGTTTGCTTGTATAATATGTTTCTTTCATCTGATATCTTAGGTAAAATAACTTATTTTACAAATAGATAAAATAGGACCATTCTTGGGATTCCGCATCCAAATTGGGTCCTGACATACCTGAGTTCTGTGATTCGAATGGGTGAACAACCAGTTAAAATGTATAATTTGTCCATGAAAAATGTAAACCAAGTTTTTTTAAATTCATATCGTTCCTTTCAGGTTGAAGCTGAGCATAACTATCACTTCTCGACAAATCACCTATATTATAATTTTCACTTTCAAAACTATCCAAGTTATCGCCAGACTGAATTTGGTCAAAAATATCGACAAGCTCTTTGGAAGAAAATTTTCGCTTGTAAACACCCACTATCCCAACAACAGCAGATTGAATGCATATTTCAACAGATATGAAATGTATTTGTTGTGCTGTTATTTCTGACCAAAAAAAAAAGAGTAGAAACTGTAGTTTATCTAACGGTGGATTAATGGCAGAAGTGTTTATAATAAATTATAAAGAAACAAATCAAATATATGTTAACGCACTTGTGGTGGCAAGTTTGACTCAAGCGTAGCACTGGAAGAGCGAGATAACCCTAGCGCAGCAGAGCACACATATATATCACCATGTCGTACTACTTGTTCAGATTATACATTACTATAATGGGATAGGGATGAGGAAGGAAGCATTTTAGGAAAACCACCTTCAGTAGACCTTACCAGAATTCTAGCCCCGATATCCCCATTATCAGCAGGCCAGTCCAACACAGGAGTGACACCTTAGACCATTTGTCCACTGAAGCACTATATACACATATATTAATTGTGTTAAAAGAGCACGAATTAGAAAATTATAAATCCATAAAAACTGTAAGAGTGTTTATGTAGAGGGAGAGTGGGGAACCATTTAGGAGAAAATATCCTCAGTACAACCGACCTGGATTTGAACCCTGAGCTCCCTGTCACTCGCAATCCAGTCCAAAATAAGAGTGACAGGTTAGAATCCATGTTTCTGAGCAATGAAAAACTACAAGAAACCTCTGCCCCATTATATCACATTTTACTATTAAAAGTATCTATAACTATAGTCATTTACCAGGCAATATATGATATAAGTGCATAGGGTCTAGAGAATATTAGCCGATAGTTTATACTCTAGTACTGCGGCTATTTCCTCACCATTTTGAAGAATGGATACGGGGAAGTCTGGCGAGGGGTAGCTGGTGAGCCACAGTCTAAACTTGTTGTGTGTGTTGTCAGGTACGATGACGTCCTCACATATCCTGTCCAACTCCGGCATCCAACTGACAGCAAGGTGACAATTTTGGAGCACTACCCAATGGCCAACTGAGATGGCTTCTTTGATCATAGCTGCCGCTCTTGGACCCTGAACACAATCGACAAAGCACACATGTGATAGGAGGAGAGCAAGACATTACATCACATAGGAGCAATAATTATTCACTCTCCTTACCTCATTCCCAATAGCAGCCATGATTTTAGACATTATAATGTATTATATTTGGAAGAAGGTCTAGGAAAGGTGGATAGAAACATATAAAAGGGACAAACACAATATGGATTTTACAATGAAAAGAAGAACACAGTTTCACACTTTACACTGCTGCCAATGGACAAGGAGGTAATGGTTGCCTCTTAAAGAAAATTGATCATCACCGCCCAATCCCCCAGCCCAGGTTTCATTCGATCGGAACTCATCAGGGAGGAGTGTGAAACGCGCAACACAACTTCCTAAAAGAGGAAACAAAAAAAATACAAAAAGGGAGAAAAAGGAAAATGGTAAAGAATGATAGAACACATAGATAGGAACATGTAATAAGGTATAACATAAAGGACAAACACAGGAAAAGGACATTGGATGCGAATATATAATGATATAACTCTATAAGGAAAACCTTGAAAAAAGAGGTTTTCCTTATAGAGTTAGACATTATAATATGTGAGTTTATTTTCTCGAGTACTTTGGTAGCGGGTAGAGGGGCTGGCGTTTAGCCAACTGGCCAAGCCCTGTTCCAAGCGTGTTGCTTTTGGCCAGATGGTATGGGCATGTAACGAGGATAGAAAATGAGAGGATGCCAAAGAAAATAATGGAAATGAAGTATTTAGGAAAAAGACCGTAAGGGAGGCCAAGCAATATGAGGAGCAGATAACAGAATGTGCAAGTTAGAAGAGAATAATGTAAGCAATTATAGGAGAAGAATGCTGGAAGGATAGAGGTAGATGGAGGCATTTGATGATTGTGAATGTTTGTGAGATGATTCACTAATATAACCTCATAAGTCATAATCAATATCAGCCATGATTTGAGACATAATGTGTATTAGCTGATTCACTAACATAACTTTGTATCCGATAGCAGCCAGACGTTAAGACATTATAATGTTCAGGTGTTAGATCACTTACCTGTCCTTGTCCCAGAGAAATGGTCTGAAGATCTTTTTGCTCAAACCCCTGGTCACCCGCAAATTTAAGCAGGCCCGCCATGGGGTCAGAGCCGGGGGACAGGATGAATACAAGAGGGGAACAGCAGTTGGAATCGTTATATGACCCTGCCAGATCAAATGTTGGTGGCTCAATGTACTGCTGTCCCATGTGATCCACAATAAAACCCTTCAACACATATATAGATATTTTTGAAAATAAGAAAGACAAATTCAGATTAAAAACAATTAGCTTGTTGATTTGCTTCACATTTGTATTGATTAATTCACTACTTCGTATTTAATAAAACATTATTTTTAAATAAACAAAGTTACAAAACTTAGGTTGATAATATAGATTTGCAATTTCCTTGGTAACTTAAATCTCAGAGATTAATTAAGCAACCACTTTGTATTATCCACACAAATTAATCAAAATTTATTTGTCTTAATGCTGGATTATGTTAATGAATTATGCATTTTGGGGTGAATAATCAGGGAGGTGGTGGCGGAAAGAGAGAGGAGTCAGAATAATCCCACAAAGAGGGTAGTTGATCCAGCCATTGGAATGTTGATAACCCTTTGTGCCCTACTTGGTGCTGTGCATCACCATAAAGATATATTTAAAAATTGAGACACTTTCTACAATCTGTAGTGCTTCCTCCAAAGTTATATATTTTAAGAAATATATAAATGGTAGAATATTTAGTTTGATATAATGTAGCATTGTACAGTCAGTTACTTGATTATTTAGTTATAACCACTATATTGTACATATAACTAAAAAAAATCAAAAAAAATCAAACCTTTATAATTGCTGATTTGAAATATATATATATATAACTTATTAAAGTCTTTTAAAACTACTTTAGGACATTTGTAGATCATATCTTCACAAGGTTTATTAGGTTGACCCTCTCTGTCACACAGATTTTAGTTGTCAAACTCCAAAACCAGAAAACTCATGTACTGTGTTTTTTGTTTGTCTTTGTACTCAGCCTGGACCAAAAGTTGCCAAATATGAAATTACCATACACATCTTAAGAAGAAGATTTTTTTCTGATACTGAATACAATTGTTACAGAAATCTTTGAAACTTCAGTAAATAAATTTACTTTAGGGTCATTGTATTCACTAAATTATTTACAGCATTTTCCCCCATTATTATAATTAAGCACCAGAGTGTTTGAAGCTGCAGCACTATGGGTTGGTAAACTAGAATGCCAATTTCTTCACTATCATTACTATTCAAATCAATTTCTTACTACTACTAATTCCTGAGGAAGATACACTAAGAGCATAGGAATTTTAAAGTGTGGGTAAATATAGTTTTTGTGTTTTTTACTTTTAGTTTTGCTTTATTTTTTTCACAATTCAATTATTTTATTTATTTTATTTTAAATCACTAACAGAAGTCTTTTCATTTCTCAAAACAAAAATCACTTTCACTTATACTATCGTCTCCAATTTTCACAACTAACTCACCCTTTCTTTATCATATAAAAACTTATTTTGCAACGCTGTTACCTGGGTTTGAAAATCATTTATTTATCAAGGTAAAAACAAGTAAACACTCACACACAACATTCTTTTAAAGAATATTGTTTTAAAACTGTATGTACTCAAGAAATATAAATTTAATTGATAATTTATATTTAGTTAATATTTATTACAAGTTTAAAAAAAATTAAACACACTATAACTTATTTTGTTGTGCTTCAAATTAATAATTTGTATAAAACAAATAAATTTTATTTTCATTTTTTTAAAATATAATGCAAGTTCTTTTCAATGTAAACTATTAATTATATTGTCAGTTTAAAGATATATTTAAAAAAAAAATTAAATATATGATTTCTATTTTAAAAAAAACCGTTTTAAATTGTACTAAAGGGTTACATATTAATATTATCTATTAATTGAACTAAAGATGGACGTGACTCAATTTCAGGAAGGTTTCTAAGAAGATTCCTTGAGCTCAGCTTGCAGACTTCTATCAAATACACAATCCACTTTATTCTAATGTTCTCAACCAAATATTTACAAGGTTTAGTAACAAAGTTTAAACCAATTTGATCCCTTAGAAACTCTTGTTACCATGTTACACACCTGTACAGCGGGAACCACTTTGTCTGGCCTCAAACTGCGCAAGATGACCAACTTATCAAGTCCCCCAGCTTGGTCAAATGGTGGAGGAGGGGATAGATCTTGAGGGTTTGGATCATCATAATATTCCTTCCATGCTGTTATATTTGAGTTTACTTCCTCCTTAAGGCCATTCAGGCTAGAGGATGAAAAATTTGATAATTTTGCAGACAAAAATTTTTTAACAACACTATCTTACAACTTGTTCAGGCTCCTGATTACACTAATGAGCGTTGCTTGATTCACACTTCCTCCTGATGAGTTCTGATAGAATAAAACCTAGGTCGGGGGAGTGAGCGGTAACGATAGAATTTCTTCGAGACAGTCATTACCTCTTTGTCTTTGTAAAGGGTGAACTAATTTAGTCTTTTCATTGTGTTTGTTTCCTTTTATATGTTTTCATCTACCTTTCCTGTACTTTCTTCCAAATATACAAAGTGGATAACATTGTAAGACAAATTTCAGGGTTGGAAGACCTCGGGTCATGACTTAAACAATTTGTCGGACTAATTTTTAGCTCAATACTCATGACTTTATTGAACATTTAAAATCATTTCTAAAATAGATTTCCCAGGATTCTACGGTGAAGGACAAGCGAACACTTGCCTATCAAACATGTGTGATGTAGGAAAATATACGCCTCCTCGGGTCATGACTTAAACAATTTGTCGGACTGATTTCTAGCTCAATACTCGTGACTTTATTGAACATTTAAAATCATTTCTAAAATAGATTTCCCAGGATTCTACGGCGAAGGACAAGCGAACACTTGCCTATCAAACATGTGTGATGTAGGAAAATATACGCCTCTCTTCCCAAAGGGGGAACTAGGGATAGGAAGACCACATTGTTGAAAAGCCGTTAAAGGGGATTTAGGGAGAGAAGGGAATATGGACACAAACAACGACGAGTGAATTGTTACTATAATAGCAATAAATGACTCTTGAGAAGAATTGCTGGGATGGGATCACATACATTTACTTTGTTTTACATAAAGGATGACAAGGATCAGTGGTATGTTAACCCTAGTGAAAGTGAGCTTGTAGCCGGATAACACATAGCTTGTCGTAAAAATACATATATGTAGCTACAGTAGCCCCATGGCTTCTTTGGTGCTGACTGACAGCTTTGAAAAGTTACTAGACCAAATTATGTATCCCTACGCCAAACCATATGATCTTCAAAAACATGTGTTTAGCAGCTGTCACTTCTGACGGTCAAAATGTAGGTATATACCTAAATGTTGACTGTCAGAAGTCAGCTGTGAGCGATCAGCCAGCACCAAAGAAGCCATGGGGCTACTGTAGATATTTAACTTTATAAAATGGTACTTCAGCTGGTAGAGTGACAATAGCTGTTTTCTGTTGACTCTTGCTATTGAGTCATTATGAAGGAGTTATTTATTTAATGTCTATCACAAGTCACCGGTCTCGACCTTCAGATGTGAACTGATACTTTGAAGCAGTTGATGTTACATAGTGAGGGAAGTATTAACTTATGGCAGCGAAAGAGAAGCATGAGACCAATATATTTTAAACCCACATTGTATTATCTGACACTTTATTTTTAGTGACCTTATTATTATATAGTTCAGAAAAAATAATGACTGTATAACTTGAAACATCAATATGTGCTTCTTAAAATGTATCTTATTGATACCTATGTTATCTAATAATATTTAGAAAAGAAAAAAGAGTTTTGAATAAGAAATAGCCTACTTCAGTGTACACAGGTTATAGGGGGTCACTCTCGCAATAGACTAAACTGCCGATGACGGGAAGATCAGGATTTGAATCCTGGTCAAATGTATTAAGGCGGTTTTTTCATAAATGGTTTTCCACTCTCCCTCCATGCAAATGTAGGAACACTTCCTCTAAATCAAACCTTCCTAATCCATAACACATGAGTGTAATTAGTACATAGGTATACAGCCTAAACAGATAGTAAGACAGGGTGCTAAAAATATTTTTTATAAAATTTAGCATCTCAATTCAACAGTCCTGCAAAACAATATCAAAAGTTACTAGAATTATTCACTTTCAAATTAAATATAGCTTGTTTAACTAAGCAAAATGGTTGTTCAGGAAAATAATATTCAATATACAACATGTGTAATGAAAAGCCTTCAGAAGTTTTAATTTTAATTTTATACTAAAAGGACCTGGCATAGCATTTACAGTCTGTAGTGCCGATAAGTATTAGGAAGTATATTAAGGGAACCAAAAGTAGGAATATACATTAATGTAGAGTGTGCAAACTTTAGATAATATGTTGTGTAGAAATGGATATTTATATCTGTGTTTGTGTCAGAAGAAATCACATAGAGCTTACTGAAACATAAATCAGTTAGAATGTTGACAAATGAGTTTGAGCTGGTGAGCCATATCATGAAATAGATGGTTTGGATAAACTAATTTTAATTATATGCAAAAACCAGTAGTTGAAGTTTTAATTATAGTAACCAGAGTGTTATTTCCCTAACTGAACACAGCAAAGAGAGCTTAAAACTACTCACATGTTATTTGAATGCCAAGTTGAATAACTATCCACATAATATATGACATGCTGGCTTATAGATAGGTGCGGTAGTTGTGGTTTATGAGGAGAAGCCCCTAAATTAAGATAACCAGAGTATGCCAAAATCCCTATTACTCCAGACATAATTATTAACAACATATTTTTGCATCCCTTCTTGATACTATACTTGGACTAATAAGATTTTTGAAATTTTATAAAACTAACCTACAACCTCAATTATGTTTTAAACACTTCAAATTACTTCTAGAAGGCTTTAACGTTAGAAAATGTGTTTCTATCTTCTGTTGGAACCCCCAAACTACAATATTTTTTTTAATATGTACGACTCTGGACAGTTGTGTATTATGAAAATTGTTTCTAAAGTTAAGATGTAATACCAGTTAAAACTATCAGCATAGACGGGTGTTAACATACTTTTTGAGCCCCGACGCTCGGACGATCTCTGCCCAAGACTTGTCTCCAAGCCAGGTGGGGTCAGGGTTGGGGTAGGGGTTATCAAGAGCCACCCCACCAGTAAGCAGGAACTGCCAGGTATCCTCATCCAGTTTATTCTGTACAATCAACACACATCAACACTACTCTAGTCATTATTCGACTAATCTCTAATAATAACTACACAGCTCTTAATTTACAAAATCAGTCATAGTTATCAATTCGATTCAATAAACATTAAACAATATAAATTATTTTATATGAATAATTGTAATTTTATTTACTTTTTATATTCAATTTTAAGATATTTACTCAATTTAGCTCATCACTCTTGTAAGTTGTATTATTATTATTAGCACCGCGTCTTACTACCCGTTCGGGTTATACGCACTTACGCTAATGTGAAATGATAGGGTGATTTTGAGATGAAATGGAGGACCTACAGTTTAACGTGGAATCCGAACCACGGTGGAGGCCTGGCATTCCCCACACTCACAAGTTGTCTTGTCAGAGGTGAAGGAAGGGTTTGGTTTGTAAGTTGTAATATACGATGGAATATTACACAAATAATTGTTCAAATTTAGTAATATTTAAGTTGTTAGCTTGTTAATTTAAACTAGTCGAAAAGTGTTACCAGTATGCTTAGTAACCCACTGAGCTATCCAGGATTTGCCGTGTTCTCAGGGTCATTCTTTCCTCATAGTTTAACGCTCAAATCTAAGACTAACTCCGATTCCCAACTTGAGTGTATATAAGTATTAATGCTTACATAGCAATCTATTATTTTACACTCGGCGGCAGAAAAGTCGATCCTGATGGCACTAAGATGTCCGTCACATACTCTGCTTTTAACTATGAGGGAAGAACGACGCTAAGCACAGGACAAATCCGTACCAACTTTGATCCACACCTGAGGGGTGTTTATACTTTATTAGCTTGAGATAAGAAGAGCATGACTTGACTTTTGAAAGTGTTCCTTTGTGATCGTTTTGCTATGATTCTCTAATAAAGTTATGTTTATAATGTGTATTTTTTTCCACAAACTTTTAACGAACAGATCGTCCAATAGAACAATAATAATATATATGTGTTATGTTAAGAAGTGGCATTTAATTTTCCTAGTTACTAATTAATTTTACCCTATATTTCTATCTTTTAATTATGTAAATTCTTGAGTTGCTTGCCTCACACAAATGCAAAACTAACTGATGAGGTTGATCCAAAATGTGGTGTTTACAAAATCAGTATGTGTCAGGACTTTTGGGGTTCAATATTTTTTTAAATTTGAGGCAAGCTTCTTGGAAAGCTCCTGAGGTGAGACATGTCAATAAAAATAAAACCCGTTCTACTTATGTGCAAAACAAAATAATATAGCATATTGAAGAGGGTGAAAAGTACAGTCGCTTCATCCACTGTAGTTATTACTATAATAATATAGTCGGAGCCATCATGGAAAATAAAAGCTGTATAACAAGTTCTCCAACTCCTAGAGGTCTTGAATCCTTAAGGATACTTACATATTCAATCTATATCTAATAACTAGTATGAATGAATATGGGTATTCACAAGGGTTGTTTCAATGTAATATTTGTATAAACATGTTCCTAATTAGGTTTAAATTTGATGTGTAGGCGTTGCCTTTCAATATCCTCCTTGGTTTTCACATTTTAATATAAAGGTCAGATCTACAGTGAGTCCAACTCTAAGCTAGCCTTGAAAAGGGTCAGTTAACATTGACCAGGCAAGCCGAAATGAAACGAAACATTGATGTCCTAACTGTGTGTATGCGAAGTGGGGGCCAATCACGACATGTGCTGGAAGTGTCCTACTTGGGCGTACAAACGCAATGGGACACGACGCTCCATATTCCTGAAGTTGGCAGCCAGAACCTGACCAAGCACTGCTTGGATCTTGCACCTGATGTTCTTCCGTAAATCCATCCTTTGACAATCGTTTATGAATGCACTAATCTAATACGTCTTCACAATAAACACATGCTCTTCCACTGAATACAGATATATGTTCAATGCTCGCTCGCCTTGATACGACAACTCACTTCAGACGACTGTCTCCATGTGCGAACAGCCAGTGTGACACTACTGCCATTGTTATCTCCTCTCAAAGTTTAATCCCTCCGGTGTTACTGTATTTCCTATCTCTTGGACTACAGATTATAGTGTCAAAGTGTCAATGCGATCCTCCAAATTTTACCAAAAGTATACAAATAACATCGGGGCTATCTTTGAGTGGGACACTCTCTATAAACCAACTAATAATCTAAACATGGGTGTTTTATGTTAAGATTTATTTATTTATGACGATAGATCTCAAACTTACCTCTGCCATAAGAATACCAACACACAGTACCAAAGAGAAGACAATCTTGTCCTTTTCAAACAATGAACGACACACATTCCGGTAGATACTGTTGGTGAAATATTCATTCAAGTTGGCTAAACGGCGCAAGAGGTTGTCTGACTTGGCGCTATTGGTGATTGACTAGAACAAACATTTTAATATCCAAGCACACTCAATTTGTAAGATATTAGATGTATAAGTAAAACTTAATTCAAGTCTCTATAGTAAATAATTGATTATCAATCCACAGGTTATCTGGTTTGTGGGTTAACAATGTGTGCATCCAGGAATGTTTTGTTATCATTTTTCACCTTCACGTGAGCTAGACTTCTGTGAAAATTGCAATAGTTTCAAAAGTTCACTATTTTTTTTCCCGATGAGCCTGTTTGTTAAAAAAAAAAAGATTAAATATACTATTAATTGGATTATTTATGTGTATCGAGTATTCATGAAACTATTCCCTTTCATTAACCTAAATAGTTTTTTTAGTATTGTATCATACTTCCCATTCAAACTATGCTAATGGACTTGAGGTGAGGGAGTTTGAATTTAGAGGAAGTGTATCTGCATTTAGATGGAGGGAGAGAGTGGGAAACCATTTAGGAAAAATCACCCCCAGTACACTTGACCGAGATTGAACCATGATCTCCCTGTCATCAGTAATCTAGTCCATTGCGAAAGTGATGCCTTAGGTCATGTAGCCACCGAAGCGGGTTAACCTAGATAACCAAGTGTTTAATGTATATAGGGATGTAACACACTCAGATTAGTATACTATATATTCTCTCTTAAACATAGTATGTAGTATAATTTGTACTTTTATACAGGAAGGCAGAATGATCAAGTATGCCGGTAGCCTTAGATGTTAAATTGCTGTATTTACAGGCAGCCTCAGTCAGGCAGCTGAATGGTTACCCACCCTCCCTTAGTATGGGGATTGCTGATTGTCTAGGAGGGCAAAGCAATTGGGAAAAAGTTAACCCCTTCTAGGTGGCACATGTGGAGAATGGGGACTCTCATGATGCCTCTGGATAAGGACAAACGTTTCTGATGTGCATGAGCATTAAGAACAGCCATAAAAAAGGCCGAGTGCGTCCCACCTGGTTCTCTGGGTTACAGGCATGTGCCTCATAATGACTTCCTCTTAACCTTCATTCATGTGAGTAGGTGTAGCCTAGATTACCTAACCTCTAGAGTAGTGTTACTTTAACACGATACAATAAACACAGGCTCTAGTTTGTGTTGTATGCGACTATCTCCATGCAACTATCACGGCAGACGACTAATGTGTGAAACAGTTACAGAGATATTATCACATATACAGCAGAAACATAAATATTGAATGTAAGAGAGACTAGGAAAGTGGAAGCAATGGGAATGATTGAAGTTTGTGGGGAGCATGTTAGCTGTCACAAGGAGAAACAGGATTAGTAATAAAGTTATCCGGAAAAGAGTTGGAGTACATGAGAAGTAGAGGAAGTAAAGGTGCAAGAATGAAATGGTGTGGGCATGGGAACAAGAAATAAGGACGCTAAAGAGAATGATTAAAATGAAGTATGTAGGAAAAAAGATCACAAGGGAGAGTGATAAAGAGATGGGAGGAGCAGGTAAGAGTAAATGTGTGAGTGAGAAGAGTAGTGGGAAGATAGAGGAAGATGGATGTATTATACTAAACTGAACTGAACAGTTGATAATGGTGAGTTACCTGATTGTAAAGGTGCAGAAACCATACAAGAGAGTACTGATACATGGGTTCAATGTTGGCCAGCTCAGATATAGAGAAGAATAGAATCGAGGAGTGCTTGCTGACAGCTTTGTACTGGTTACGAGCCTCATCAATCTCTATCTCAGTCAGTGCTGCCACCTTCTGCTTTGCCTCAATCTCTTCTGACAGTATCTAACAGAAAACATAAATAAACACATACACATTCATAAATAGTGTAGTTGCTGGTCAAAACAACCACTTGATTGAAAAGGGATTTTTAGTCATCAGTTGAGAAACGTTCGAGGTCAACACAGTGTAGTTAAAAATTGTATTATTTGAATTAAAACAGTGTGTAAAGAATTTATTGACAAAAACAAAATTTAACTAGGTCTATAAGTGGAGATATATGAAATGTGTACACATATTTTCCAAATCTAAATCTCAATTAGGTAACTTTTCTACATTGTTATGATATTTTACTTCTTAATTTTTGATTTTGTTTCACATTAATTCACAGGTTGCATTAGGCAAAATAAATACTAAATAAAATAATTCTATTAATCATTAGGGCCTACCTAATGGCTTGGAAATGTATAGTAAGACAGTGTACAAACACTGAGCAGTAATGTAAAGTAAATGTTAGTGAAGGAAGCGAATCTTAAAGGATAGTTAGATTAGGCCTAGATAGTTTTCTGAACTATTCATTTTTCATATAAAGAGACACATACAAAACACATAACACAGAAAGCTATTATATGGAACTACATGCCTGAAGAATTTGAAAAATAACTGAATACTCGCAGTGTTGCCAAATTGATGCAACAGAATGGAGGTTTGAATAGATAAATAGCTTGTTGAAAGATTTAATAATTAAAAATATCTATAAGACTAACAGAGACTATAAATGATTTTTTTTTATCTCAGAGTTAAACCAGGGGGTAGT
The DNA here is from genome assembly GCA_902141385.1 of Timema californicum. Lineage (NCBI taxonomy): Eukaryota > Metazoa > Arthropoda > Insecta > Phasmatodea > Timematidae > Timema > Timema californicum. The sequence goes on along the minus strand of CABFOW010002618.1, from coordinate 35,807 downwards.
CTGGATTTGGTTAGCCATTGATGTGCAAGTTTTCATTGCTTGAGTTGAGATTGAGGGAAGTTGCAAGTGGCTGTGAGGAATGCTCTGAGTACTCTGGTGGTGTAGCAGGAGTCTTTATTGTGGCTGTTAGAATGGGAATGAACTGGTTTAACAAGATTTTTGTGGATGGTTCGAAACATGTGTATTCTCAGAGGTTCTGTTGTGAGCCCAGTGTATTCAGTCTCACAAAAATTACAATCAAATTTTTATAAACAATTTTTATAATGATATGATTTCAAATTCAGTTAAGTTATAAATTAATTAATAATTTGAGATTTAGTTGTTAGATTTTCCATAAAACTAAATTGGGATAAGCAACTAATAATTAGCATATGTACCATAAATAAAAGCCTTTAAAAATGTATTAGTTATAATTTAGTGTTATCAATAAGAGTAAATGGACCACCTCTGTGGCCTAGTGGTCAAAGTTACAGATCCTGAACTGCCGAGTTCAATCCCCGACGCTTCAAGAATATTTCTGTGACTCGGTGGGTCTGGAAAGGGGTTATTCTCAGCCTTGCGAGGACAATGAAGCGCTACTTGAATAAAGAAGTAGCAGCTCCAATATAGAAAATTGAGATTAAATGTCCAGAGGGTGCATTGCGCCGACAACATAACAGCCTTTATATGCAAATGTTGGCACTCATCTCTAACATATGGAGGTCGATATAGCTTGATTGCGAGCTTATGCCTTGGAGTTTTTGAGAGTAATGGCCAGTTCCCAAATTGAGTATCAGAAAGGTTGAATTGGTTAAAATAGAAATTGAAACAAAACTTGCTCTCACTAGTCAATGATAGAGTTAAATATGTACGCGAGCAAGAAGGATTCAATATTTATGAAATGCCATAAAATGGATTGTTGATGATGTACATGCTATACGTTCATGTTATGTTAATATGTTAACGTTAATGTTTTATGGCCATGTTATGTATTCATGTACATTATTGATTTATGAAAGTTGAAAGAACTTAATGCAGCATGATTTGTATGGCAGCACATTCTGACCAATAAGATATGTAGGTGACTTATACTGACCTTTGACGAGGAAAGGATTTGTATGGCGGTCTCATTCTGAAGAATGTCCCCCTTGGAAGTAGACAGCACCTCCAGGATTTTGTCCTCGATCTCTTTCAATTGTTTCTTATTACTGGCACCTTCCAGAATTAGCTCGTTCTTTTTCTTCTCCAGTTCTGGTCTTTCTTTGGCCACTAATATCCCCAACAACTGGTCCTGCAGGCCTTGAGGAGTGATCATAAAATTAAGAAGGGTCACCTGAAACAATGAACTATTTCATTAGATAAATAAAATGGCTGTTTGTTTGTTTATATGATTTTTATTATTTAACAATTAAACATATACATGAAGACATGAATAAAAACATGGGAAACATAGAAGGACAAACATTAACACCAGCCCCGAAGGGCTCTCGAAAACGGACACGACATAGGGATACGACAATCACAACATGAAAGGATTTGGCGCCCTTGCGGGCTGAAAATTGCCACTATAGGTTGGGGGTGGCTGTATCATATTCTGTAAAAAAAAAGTGTGAAAATAAGATATATGCATCGAGACATACGAGCCATTCAGGCTATTCACATATTTATACTTATGGACCAAGGATGATAAACATAGAATTTGGAGGAAATGTATACGTATTTGCATGTATGAAACTATTTAGTAAAAACAACCTTAGATTCAAACCCAAATCTTCTTGTTACTGATAAACCTAGCTAGGCGAGATAAACATTATTGCCCACAAGACCATCGATAGAGGAAGAAAGTTGAGTATTTCCATCAGCACACACTATGAGCCATAAGATAGGTGGTAGAGCTGACCTTGACAGCCACCTCAGGCAAGTAATGAGGGTTACGGAGTCTGGTCGTCATATAAAATCGGAAGTCCCAATTATACTCGAGAATATTATCTCCGAGCCTGAATAGATCTATTCCTCCTTGTTTGAAAACTTGCCTCAACAGTACAGGTTCTGAAACAAAAGAGAACACACTTTACAGGGCTCACAGCAATGAAAGGTGTTGCGAATAGGGACAATACATATAGGGTAAGGGTGGGCCCTTCAATCCTTAAGGATATTCGAGAATGGAGAAAATTTAGAATTCAAGAAACAAAACCTTTAAAAAAATTGTTTTTTTAATTTTTCAAGTAAAATTTGTTTTAGGGTTCTAATACTGCATATGGGTGGTTCAGAATTAACTTAACAACCAGACCCCAGACCAATAATTTAGCAGTTAGCTGAATGTATGAATGTTATTGCACCCGCCCTCTACCTATCTATTAATAATTGGGAGATAATATAGCATTAACCTAATTATTACATATATATATATATATATATATATATATAATGAGAACAAGAGATAATTAAGAGTAAGGTAATTTAATGAAGCAAGGTACATAGCCAGTTGTTTGCACATAATCTTGGTAAGTACTGTCTATAAAACATTATTGAGATATTAGGTAGCATTGCCTATATTAAAGTCATAAAGGGGCGTGAGGCGCCCGATGGATGTACTCAGACAACTCAGTTATGCTTTAAACCATCCATTATTATAGTATGTAGACCATGCACATACAGTAAGTCATTGTATTGGGCAAGTTCAAGTTCAGTTATTATGAGCACCATGGATATAATGCAAAAACCCCTTACAAGAGGTAAGACAAAAATACAAGGAAATATTAGAAACTACGGGCCATGCCAGGTCGGCAGAAGTGCCCCACAATTTGAGCATCCAACAGGTGGCCAACAACAAAATACAAGCAAAAGAAATATAGATAGCTCCAACCGTGCCTGAGGGGTAGAAGTGGCTCATGAGCCGAATACTCCAAAGGGGAGTATTAAAAAATACATGAAAGGTTAACCACGAGTCAATCTCGTTGGGTATAGACGACCCACAGGTTAAACACCCAAACCAGAGTTTAGGATAGACAAGAGTACATAGCTAGCTATCGTTCCCAGGCCTTCATATAACCTGAACTATTGCTATCCCTGGCAAGCTACCTTTAAAATACATTAGTGGTCACACAGCGTGTGCCGAAGGATACACAATCCCTGTGAGTGGCTGGCCCAACGGCTCAGTCCAAAATACGCGTGAGGCGCAGTAAACAACAAGTTTTGTTAGCAATACGTTTACATAACTACGGAGGCATTAACTCTACACTAACATTACATAATTAACCTAACAAGGTAACAACTATAATGTCCCAGCGAAGACAATTGATATTCCTAATTCCTAACAACTAGCAGTAAAGATACTCCATAGATCCTGCCACGAGGTAGGCTATCCCTAATCTCTGCAAAACTGTCTGTCTATCCTTGCCACTTCCTTCTGTCTAGTGGATCCATCGCTTCAAACCGTAAGTCCACCGTGGAAATGTTAATCTGCTCGACGTGAGGAGTGCACACTGTGTAGTAACGGCGCTGATTGTGGTTGCTCATTACAAGTGACCCGGAGAATATATAGTGTGTATAATCTGCGTGGAGGAGTGGTCAGCAAGGAGAGGTGGGGGAAGCTTCCATCAACGTCTGGAAGGTCGACTCGTTTCGGCTAACAGCACTCGAGCTGCTTTTAGTTGACTCGTAGACTTTGGTGAGCGCGGAGTCTTCACCACATAGACGCGGCCGGTCACTTTTCTAAGGGTTGCTCCTTTCAATGGGGCATCGGGCTTGAAGGAAGAGTCGGCGAAGTGGGTATGTAAACAAAGCAAATATTTGTTACGAGTGTAGCATGTAATAATAGTATACCATTTGTTAACTCTTGACGACTTGCTTGCATCAACTAATATTCATATTTTGTAGTTGAATGGGGCTAGGCCAGTTTAGCCCGTTACATTATAATGAATGGATTATAAGAAAGAATGTTGATATTTATTTACTAATGGATTTTATATTATTTTATCATATTTATATTTCCTCTTTTGTTCATATTTTTTACAAGATTCAGATTTTAAATCTAGATTCGGGATTCAAATTCGTAAAATAGTAGATTCAACCCAACTCTAATATAAGGAATTAATTGTATTAACAATAACATTAATAAATAGAATAAAACTATTCTAATAAAGTTTAGAGACACAGACTTGTGGCAAATAAAATTATTGTATTTCACTGAATAGAAAGTTGTATTTCAGTATTAAGAGTCGGTAAATAAAACACCTTTTCTGGGTAAAAAAGGTAAAAAATAAATATATTTAAGTTGTATGAAGAGAAAAATTATGGGTACATTTCTCATTCTTAAATTTAAAATATTTGCCTTTGGTCACAATATGATTATCAAAAAAACAAAAAAAACCCAAATTTAAATCATTTAACAATTATCTTTGGTTGAGGAAAATAAATATTCTAGGGTAGTAGCTTTGCTAGGTTATAGGAATAATAAGAGTGGTGGAGTAAACAATTTGGTATTCTTTTTTTCTGGAAATTTTAGGCAAAAAAGACAAAGAATGATGACATTTGCTACTTTACAAAAATAAGTTTGGGTTTTATGTTGTTTATTCTTATTAAAATCAACCTAATTTACCATATTTTCTTGTAAAAGTCCCAATAGTCAATTTTGTGAAAAAACCCAAGTTTGTTTTATTTTCCAACTTTATTTCTCTTTTTGAACTTTTCTCTCTCCTCTCCTTTAGGTTCATAACAGGTGCGGAAAAATTAAATTTTAATTTACTTTCAAGAATAATATATTATAGTTATCATTTAACATTCTATTAATGAAATAGTAAAGTTTAAAGACTACATAAATAACATAAATATAATATTATCAAATTGAGTTTTACCAATATTCCAAAAATGGAATTTTGAGACCAATTTTAATGTGTTAAGTGAATGATTGTAAAATAAAGTCTTGTCTTTAACAAAATTACACACATTAATGAAAATAAATCTGTTTCATGAGTCCCTATCATATACAGCATAGCACCTTTAGGTTGCAGATAGCATACAGCCTTCAAATCTGAAAGGCAGCTGCAAATATATTGAATAAGCAGTCACAGACAGCCAATAGGGGTAGTCCTCTAGCTTGGACGAGGGCGTGATGAGCTCTCACCATGATAAAAAAATCCCAACAAGAAACACCGAAAGGTTTGCCATGGCTGTTCCTGGGGTATAATAATACAGAGATAAAATAGTCCCCCAATTCTATCTCCAGCAGGTGACTAATCCAGACGAGTCATGGAATAGTAAAGCTAGGAAAGAGATTAGGATTAGAACATGGAATATCATATTGACCAGGGGCGCTACAATCAATGAGTGATGAGGTAACTCAAGTAAGTAGGTTTGGATTATATATTGTTGCTATACAAGAGGTTAGATAGTCAGGAGATGGTAAGGTAGAATCTGGCAAATACGTAATTTTCTATGGAGGAACACATAGTTTAGACGCATAATTTATCATCCCCAGAAAGAGTATGTCAGCAGTCAAGGACATAAAGTCCATCAACAATAGGATGTCAAGTTTAGTGGTAATAGGGAGGTGGCATAATACGGTCATCAACAATGTGCATTGTCCTACAGAAGACAAAGATGACTTAATAAAGGATAGTTTTTATGAGGAGCTAGAACACCTGTATGACCAGTTCCCAACCTGTCACATGGAAATTGTCATAGGTGGCTTTAATGCAAAGATAGAGAAAGAAGAATTCGTTAGACCTACAATAGGAAAGCCTGCATGATGTCAGTAATGATAGTGAAATAAGATTGATACATTTTAATACTTCAAGGAACCTTATGGTGAAAAGTACTTGATTCAAGCATAAGGATATTCATAAATATACTTAGGCCTCCCCAGATAGGAATACACATAATCAAATATATCACTTGCTGATAGATAAAAGATGCCAAACAAGCTTATTGGATGTCAGGTCATACAGGGACACAGATTGCGTGCTGACCACTACTTGGTAGTAGAAAAACTTAGGGAACGTTTGAAATTGTAAATAAGTTTGCTGCCCTAAAGTGCTCAAATGATGAGAGGGGAACCACGAATCCAGAGAAACAGTGGGAAATTGTCAGGAATTATATTAGATTAGTGTAGGTCTTGGCAAAAAAATAAAATATTAATACGAAGAAACCATGGTTTGACAACGAATGTTCAAAAGTAATAGAGGAGCCATGGGAAGCAAAATTACATTGGATAAAAAGTCCTAGTGGTTGGAGATTAAAAACATTTAGCAACGCAAAGAGGATAATGCTTTATTTAAAAAAAAAATAATATCAGGGAACTTTATTTAAGTATTAACGGATATAGAAAAAGTTATCATGCTAGGGCCAAATTAATGAAAGATGAGAAAGATGAGAATAGTAGCCTGATAGCAGATACGAGAGAGGTTTTGAGTAGAAGAACTAACACTTCAGGCTTATTTTGAATGTTCATGAAAGATACAAATTGGGTGAGGGTATCGAAATCCATACTGATGAATCACTAGTCCCAGAGTCAAGTATTAGTGAAGTCAAATAAGCTATTAGAAAGTTAAATAGCCATAAATATCCGGGTATAGATTAAATTCCAGAAGAGTTATTTAAAGGAGGGTGGTGAAAAGTTAGTAATAGAAATTAATGAATTCCTTTGTTCCATATGGAACCATGAGGTATTACCACAACAATGGAAAGAAGGTATTTAACCAGTAATATCCATTTTCAAAAATGGAGATAAAACATAGTGTAATAACTATAGAGGTAAATGTTTCCAAAATAAATGTCATAAGATTAATACCATACAGACGAAATAATTGGGAATATCAGTGTGTATTTTGACTAAATAGATCAACCAACAGCAGATCCGATTTTTACCATTTGTCAAATATATATATTTTTTAAATTGAGAATATATCATGATGGTTCATATTATACATAGATTTTAAAAAGGCCTAGGATTAAGTTAAAAGAAATAAATTATATTAAATTTTAGTTAAGTTTGGGACACTGAAAAACTTGTCAAGCTTATTGAGGTATATTTGACTGACACACATGGCAGATTACAGTTTGGAGGTCACTTATCAGATAATATCTAAATACATAATGGACTGAAACCAGAATATGCACGTTACCCATTACTTTTTAATCCAGCCTTAGACTAGTGAATGATTTTTTAAATCTGTCCAAGAGCTCTAATACATCTTATTGGTGGTTCAGAACCAATTATAATTACAGGATGAACTTACTGTTATAATTATAATTATAAGAAAGGTTGTTAACATTAGAAAACTATTTGGATTTTTCATTAGCTTATATTTGGAAGAAGGTAGAGTAAAGGTGGATGTATTTTACAATGATTAGAAGTAAACGGTTCACACTTTACACTGCTGCCACTGGACAAAGGGGTAATAACTGCCTCTTGAAGAAAACCGATCATTACCGCCCCATCCCCCAACCTAGGTTTCAATCTATCAGAACTTATCAGGAGGAGTGTGAAACGCTCAACAACTTCCTAAAATAGGAAAGCAAAAAACACAAAAGGGAGAAAATGTAAATTTGTAAAGAATGATAGGACACATAGATTTGTATTTTCTATAGTACTATTATTTCCAATTATGTTAATGTTTTTTCTGCGATTTGGGTTCAGATTCGAGTTTCAGGATTCAAAGATAAATTGGAGATACAGATTCATAAAATAGTGGATTCAACCCAACTCTAATATAAAATCATATCATGGTTACAGGGTGGTATTAAGGCCACCCAAATTTATATCATAAGAATTTTTTTTTAACAACTTAAGAAAAATGCCATACAAATATTAGTTTCAAAAAACAAAATATAAAGTATTTACTATTTAATTTGTAAACATAAGCACACTAATAATGGTTATTTTGACATGATCAACTGTCTTCATCTTGTCCATATTCACCATTTATATTTATAAAGTTATGAAGCTAAGCTAACAATTTCGAAGCTCTCAAGTTCTCGTTTTTGAAAATAATTTGTTGGTGAACTAAAAACACCACTACCACACAAAAAAATAAAAGTCCAAACAGTCGATTTCAAAACCAAAAGTTAAATATGTTCAATAAAGATTCGCATAGTTAATTAATAGTGTAGTTTTAGTACTTGATAATAATGTTGATAATATTAATAATAAGAATATTAATGTTTTTTAATAACACTTAAATGTAAACATAAAATGAAGAATTAAATGTTGAATTATAAAAACAAAAATATCATCTTTTTTACTATGGTAAATGATTTTTATTTATGAAAGTAATAAAAATTATATTATTTGTTGTCAAAAACTTATCAAAAGTGACAGCTGCTCAGCAATGATTTGGCAAATCGATCATGGATACATGAAAGTAGATCTACTAACGTTTTTTATCCATCAGATATATTTATTCGTAATACTATTTGGGTATAATAAAGATGATTTTGATTCAAATTTGATAATTAGATGGAGATTTGAAGCAAGAATGTATTAATGGGACATGGGGAGATATAAAACGCCCCACATTAAAAGCCTTACCATCGAGGAGCAGTGGCTGTGTTTTAGATATAAGATGGTACCTATTGATGGATCTATCTCTTCTCCCAGATTCTCTAGGATGACCGGCGATCCAAACTGTATGGCTGACTCTAACACTCTCATGTAATTGACGTCGCTTAGTTTGATCACATATATTCTGTTTCCCTGCTCCATATTCTTCACCCACTTGTTTGCTTGACCTGTGGAAATCAATACAATCATATCGATGCTAATGTTGTATGCTCGAGAGCTATAGGGTCAAAACAGTCTCCCTCACATTCCTCAATTAGTAACAATCCTCTTCCTCCTCCTTGATTTACGAACATTCTAGAATATTCATAGCCAGATAAATATTAGATACAATAGTGACTTAACGTGAGATGGGAGTGAGCACAATTTCAGGTTTATATATGTTTTTGTAGTTTTCATAAGCAAATATATTTTGGGCCAAAATAAATAGAATATTGATTCAAAGTAATCTCAACATTTCTTGAATATGTGTCGTCATGATGTATTTGACTAGAGCTTTTTTTTTACATAAAAAGTATCTCACCAAGTGCCAATCTGCTATGGTCAAATATACAAGAACTGTTGGTATGCGGAGAGGAAATTAAAATAAATATATCTAGCTAAGCAATATTTGGTTTATTTTAACAAAAAAGGGGTTTTCTTTATAAAAAAAACTGCAAAAATAACATATCCTATTCAGTGTTCCCTTCTATCCTACCTCAAAACAAAAAGTAAACAAAATTTCATCAACATAAAAAACATTTAACATTAGTAAGTAACATTAATCAAATGCTTTTTTTTTTTTTTCTACTATTCCACTCATTTTAATTTACTTACATATTAAATATAAATTATTTTTCCTATAAGAAGCATTAGTGTACTTATGAAAAAGTAGCATAACTAGCTAACATGGCTTGATTTGAGTAGGTCCACCATTTTAAAATTAACATATTTGGTAAGTTTTATTTCTATTTTGTTGGGAAAATACTATTCACTCTTTATTATTAATTTATAGTGTTACAAGAATAAATGTTGATGACTTTTCGGTGAATATAACATTCAAGAAATAGTAATGAAGTTATACAGCCATTGCTTTAAGACCTAGTCTTAAAAAATTTTAACAAAAAGTTTTAAGTTCATATAATACATATTACAAATACTTTTTTTAGTCACCTCATAAAATGTTTGTTTTAAAAATATTAACTGTTAATTCAAAGAGCACTTTAATTTTAATAAAGGCTGTTCAAGGAAATTCTAAAGTAATGGATGTGGTCTTAGTAAAAGTAAGTCTAATAGCTTAGCTCAATCCCTTTTTTAAACACAATGGTTATTAATTAACTGTGTAATACTTTAGTGGGGATGAGGATAGTGTTAATCTAAGGCAGTAAAGCCTGGTCAAGATTCCTATTTCGACTTCCCCATCACTGGCAAGTTAAAATGGCTTATATGATTAATTGAATGCTCCACAATTTAACTATCTACTCATTAAATGCTGTGTTATGGATATGCAGAACATTATTTTAATACTATACTATGTCAGATTATTATTATTTTTGTTATTTTTAATTCTTATCATTATTAATTACTATTATTTTTTTATTATATTTGGAAGAAGGTATAGGAAAGGTGGATAGAAACATATAAAAGGGAGACAAACACAATATGGCCTTTACAATGAAAAGAAGAACACAGTTCACACTTTACACTGCTGCCAATGGACAAAGAGGTAAAGGTTGCCTCTTAAAGAAAATCGATCATCACCTCCCATTCCCCTGACCTAGGTTTCATTCTATCAGAACTCATCAGGGAGGAGTGTGAAACGCGCAACACAACTTCCTGAAAGAGAAAACCTTTTGTTTTTTTTTGTTTTCTCTTTTAGGAAGTTGTGTTGCGCGTTTCACACTCCTCCCTGATGAGAAACCTGGGTCAGGGGATTGGGCGGTGACGATCAATTTTCTTTAAGAGGCAACCATCACCTCCTTGTCCATTGGCAGCAGTGTAAAGTATGAACTGTGTTCTTCTTTTCATTGTAAAGGCCATATTGTGTTTGTCTCCCTTTTATATGTTTCTATCCACCTTTCCTATACCTTCTTCCAAATGTATTACAATTACCTCATAGAGCGAAAAGAGGTTTTCATTATTGTATTATTATTTTTTTGTAACTATTAATCTTTATATAACATTATTTAGCCATTTTGGTTTATCTTATTTTCTTGTGTAAATATATGTATTTGTATGGTAATTGTGTACTTTTCAGTGCTGGCCTGTTATAGATCTTACGACTGTTGGCCAGCACTATAATAAAGGAAATTGAAATTGAAATTATTATTGCTACTATTATTATCTTTTATTTTTATTATTATTATTATTTGTGGAACACACCAAGTGGAAAGCTTTACGTACTTGTAAAGTGTGGGAGAGGAAAGAGGAGGAAATGAAAAAGAAATTATGGAAAGGGAGGCAAGCAAAGAACCTTTACAGAAAGCGTGAGAAGTGTGGTCTGGGGTAGAGATGTGCAAAGGAGTGATGTCCCAATATTGCAGTATGCATCCGAAACCTGGGCGATGAAGGAAAGGGATAAAAGCAGTATACAGGAATGCGAGATGAAATTTCTGAGGAGTAGGCTAGGCGTGACAAGGATAGACAAAGTAAGAGAGAGTGAAGGAGAACCCCTGAAGGATAGGATAGAGAAGGCAAGATTGAAGTGGTATTAAGTTTGTGAGGAGCATGTTAGCTGTCACGAGGAGAAACAGGATTAGATATTATGTTATCCAGGAAAGATTGGGGGTACAGGTAGTATATGAGATAATAGAGGAAGCAAGAGTGAGATGGTATGGGCATGTAATAAGGCTGGAGAAGGAGAAGATGTCAGAGAGAATTATGGAGGTGAATTATGCAGGAAAAAGACAGCAAAGGAGGACAAGAAAGAAATTGAAGGAGAACATTACATAAATTTGCAAGTGAGAGGAGAAGAATTGAGATAATTAAAGGAGGAAGAGAGGTGGAAGGATAGAGGAAGTTGGAGGCATTTTACTAGACTGACCCGGCTAGAGCCTGGAACACAGTTGATGATTATCACAAATATTCTAGATAGAAGAATAATAGAGAGGATAATATTTACATATTATGTGACTAATGGAGAAGATCTAAAAAGAGAAACATTATGCAGGGGATTATACGCAGAAAGGACAACTTTATCGGTCTCTTTACAAGATTAAATGGCTTATTGGGGGGTTTTAGAAGTGAGAAGAGGACCAAGAAGATGATGAATTAAACTGAATGATGACTACAAACAATAAAGAAGATGAGGTTTAAGAATCTAAAAACGTAAGCTTCTGATAGGATATGCTGGAGGACTCAATTTGGAAAAGGCAATGGACCCAGTGGAATACATAACTCCAAGTATTAAAAAGCTAGATAATATAAATTGCACAACTATTCAATCACTGTCGATAAATCCTTTTATTACAGAGCACTCTTCATTCAAGAATTAACATCATTAATTCATATACGGTTTAATCTCTTGGAGCAAATCATTAATTATTGAAACCACTCAACTTAACTATTCTTCTCGTGTTCTTCTTTAATATATTTCGTTTAAATTTAGCCTATCATTTTCATGTCTTTTATACTCATTGTCTTTCAACTCATTCTGTTTCCCTTCTAATCAACATCATAATCTATTACATTTAAATGTTTGCTCACACTACTCGATAATTATATGCAATAGTTTGGTTTTGCTAGTGTTTACTTAATAAGATTTTTACAATCAAACTACTTTATCAAACTTTTCAGACATAGTTTCTAATATGGTCTCGCGAATCAACTATTTAAACAACACTTAATATAAGGCTGTTGTGATTGGGAAGATTAAGTGAACCTCAATGGCATTGCATTTAATACAAAAGTGTATTCACAAAATGGATTGGGGATTTTTCTGATAAACCTTCCTATAAGATGTTGTAACTCAATAAGGAAAACCTCTTTTCGCTTTATGAGGCAATTGCATTATATTTGGAAGAAGGTACAGGAAAGGTGGATAGAAACATATAAAAGGGGGACAAACACAATATGGCCTATACAATGAAAATAAGAACACAGTTCACAGTTTACACTGCTGCCAATGGACAAAGAAGGTAATGGATGTCTCTTAAAGAAAATTGATTGTCACCGCCCAATCCCCCGACCTAGGTTTCATTCTATCGGAACTCATCAGGGAGGATGTTGTTTAATTCTTATTGTAGTTGATGAGTGCCTGGGCCCATAACCTGTTAAGTTATTTACCAATGAAAATAAAGCACAATAACACTCAGACTATGCAAACAGTGATTACCAACACGTAATGACCCTAGATTTTTTAATTAAATACCTAAAAAATAAGTTAACAATTACCTTGAGGGTCAATCATGAGTGGCCACCTGCGTGCATTACTGACAATGATGCCATTATCNTTGTCCATTGGCAGCAGTGTAAAGTATGAACTGTGTTCTTCTTTTCATTGTAAAGGCCATATTGTGTTTGTCTCCCTTTTATATGTTTCTATCCACCTTTCCTATACCTTCTTCCAAATGTATTACAATTACCTCATAGAGCGAAAAGAGGTTTTCATTATTGTATTATTATTTTTTTGTAACTATTAATCTTTATATAACATTATTTAGCCATTTTGGTTTATCTTATTTTCTTGTGTAAATATATGTATTTGTATGGTAATTGTGTACTTTTCAGTGCTGGCCTGTTATAGATCTTACGACTGTTGGCCAGCACTATAATAAAGGAAATTGAAATTGAAATTATTATTGCTACTATTATTATCTTTTATTTTTATTATTATTATTATTTGTGGAACACACCAAGTGGAAAGCTTTACGTACTTGTAAAGTGTGGGAGAGGAAAGAGGAGGAAATGAAAAAGAAATTATGGAAAGGGAGGCAAGCAAAGAACCTTTACAGAAAGCGTGAGAAGTGTGGTCTGGGGTAGAGATGTGCAAAGGAGTGATGTCCCAATATTGCAGTATGCATCCGAAACCTGGGCGATGAAGGAAAGGGATAAAAGCAGTATACAGGAATGCGAGATGAAATTTCTGAGGAGTAGGCTAGGCGTGACAAGGATAGACAAAGTAAGAGAGAGTGAAGGAGAACCCCTGAAGGATAGGATAGAGAAGGCAAGATTGAAGTGGTATTAAGTTTGTGAGGAGCATGTTAGCTGTCACGAGGAGAAACAGGATTAGATATTATGTTATCCAGGAAAGATTGGGGGTACAGGTAGTATATGAGATAATAGAGGAAGCAAGACTGAGATGGTATGGGCATGTAATAAGGCTGGAGAAGGAGAAGATGTCAGAGAGAATTATGGAGGTGAATTATGCAGGAAAAAGACAGCAAAGGAGGACAAGAAAGAAATTGAAGGAGAACATTACATAAATTTGCAAGTGAGAGGAGAAGAATTGAGATAATTAAAGGAGGAAGAGAGGTGGAAGGATAGAGGAAGTTGGAGGCATTTTACTAGACTGACCCGGCTAGAGCCTGGAACACAGTTGATGATTATCACAAATATTCTAGATAGAAGAATAATAGAGAGGATAATATTTACATATTATGTGACTAATGGAGAAGATCTAAAAAGAGAAACATTATGCAGGGGATTATACGCAGAAAGGACAACTTTATCGGTCTCTTTACAAGATTAAATGGCTTATTGGGGGGTTTTAGAAGTGAGAAGAGGACCAAGAAGATGATGAATTAAACTGAATGATGACTACAAACAATAAAGAAGATGAGGTTTAAGAATCTAAAAACGTAAGCTTCTGATAGGATATGCTGGAGGACTCAATTTGGAAAAGGCAATGGACCCAGTGGAATACATAACTCCAAGTATTAAAAAGCTAGATAATATAAATTGCACAACTATTCAATCACTGTCGATAAATCCTTTTATTACAGAGCACTCTTCATTCAAGAATTAACATCATTAATTCATATACGGTTTAATCTCTTGGAGCAAATCATTAATTATTGAAACCACTCAACTTAACTATTCTTCTCGTGTTCTTCTTTAATATATTTCGTTTAAATTTAGCCTATCATTTTCATGTCTTTTATACTCATTGTCTTTCAACTCATTCTGTTTCCCTTCTAATCAACATCATAATCTATTACATTTAAATGTTTGCTCACACTACTCGATAATTATATGCAATAGTTTGGTTTTGCTAGTGTTTACTTAATAAGATTTTTACAATCAAACTACTTTATCAAACTTTTCAGACATAGTTTCTAATATGGTCTCGCGAATCAACTATTTAAACAACACTTAATATAAGGCTGTTGTGATTGGGAAGATTAAGTGAACCTCAATGGCATTGCATTTAATACAAAAGTGTATTCACAAAATGGATTGGGGATTTTTCTGATAAACCTTCCTATAAGATGTTGTAACTCAATAAGGAAAACCTCTTTTCGCTTTATGAGGCAATTGCATTATATTTGGAAGAAGGTACAGGAAAGGTGGATAGAAACATATAAAAGGGGGACAAACACAATATGGCCTATACAATGAAAATAAGAACACAGTTCACAGTTTACACTGCTGCCAATGGACAAAGAAGGTAATGGATGTCTCTTAAAGAAAATTGATTGTCACCGCCCAATCCCCCGACCTAGGTTTCATTCTATCGGAACTCATCAGGGAGGATGTTGTTTAATTCTTATTGTAGTTGATGAGTGCCTGGGCCCATAACCTGTTAAGTTATTTACCAATGAAAATAAAGCACAATAACACTCAGACTATGCAAACAGTGATTACCAACACGTAATGACCCTAGATTTTTTAATTAAATACCTAAAAAATAAGTTAACAATTACCTTGAGGGTCAATCATGAGTGGCCACCTGCGTGCATTACTGACAATGATGCCATTATCTACAGAGAAATTGTCAACAGGCAATCCAGCAATGTTCCAGGCCCTGATCACTACGGCTTCACCCAGTGTTGCAATCAATGAGAAGTTTTGCGCACATGGGATACCCAGGGAAAGGCAGCGCTTGTTCCACATGGCAGTCAGCTCCTGAAACAAGACAAGTTGCAATCACACGAGATACCCAGGGACAGGCAGCTCCTGAAACAAGACAAGTTGCAAT
The DNA here is from genome assembly GCA_902141385.1 of Timema californicum. Lineage (NCBI taxonomy): Eukaryota > Metazoa > Arthropoda > Insecta > Phasmatodea > Timematidae > Timema > Timema californicum. The sequence goes on along the minus strand of CABFOW010002618.1, from coordinate 20,151 downwards.
CACATGAGATACCCAGGGACAGGCAGTCAGCTCCTGAAACAAGACAAGTTGCAATCACATGGGATACCCAGGGACAGGCAGCGCTTGTTCCACATGGCAGTCAGCTCCTGAAACAAGACAAGTTGCAATCACATGGGATACCCAGGGATGTATTATGTTTTTTCCACTTGATGGCATAAACTATCAACTCCTCAGCTTTTCACAGAACACATTTACTCATTTAAAAGAAAACTCGCTATATTTGACAATTATTTCAGATATATTCATTCAAAGAGTGACAATTCCTTGTGTATTATAACCCAGAAAGATCTCAGAAGACTGATGCATGCAGGTTTTCCAACAACACCAGGATAAAACTCTCCTAATAACTAGTGCATGCTGGTTTATACAATAAACGTTAACCTACGTTGGTTGGGAAAGGATTTTAAATATCATGAACTCTCTCATCCAGCCCCTGCTAGTTTCAGTTCATGAACAAATACATCAAATGAATGTCCTTTTTAAAATTTAAGAAATACTATATTTAGATTCAAAAATTGAAATGGGAGGTCCTTGATATTGTTTAAAACAGTGTTGTTACCTGTCTATAGTCAACAGTGAAGGCTCCTTGATATGCCAGTACGCCTGCTGACAGCAGTACATCTCCAATAACATTAGTGAGCAGGTGGGTGAGGTTCTCTGCAGTCTCACTCCAACGAGTCTTCTCTCCTCCCAGACCACCTACAGGATACCAATCTGTCAGGATGGCTGTGATTCAGATGGTCAAGGGGGGCCACTACGGGTAAGAGACTACACACATGGTTAGAGGGTTTTCTAAACAGTTTGTTGTCAGAAGGACGGCAAGTATAATGTTGGAGGAACAGGTTCTTGTCGTGTGTGATGTAATGCTAGTCGTCAGAAGTTTGAGTGTGTTTGGGGCTCGGAGTTGAGTTCTAAAGTAGCTGTCTATGACCCTGGTAAAGGCCCCAGTTCAACTATAGTTACAAGTGGTGAACGAAAGACTGTTCATTTGTTAAATCCCCACCATCTTACACTCCTTGTTTTCTTGCAGTTCCAATCACAGCAAGGGTCACATGGAACATAAGAGGAGTTAGGATTGTAAAATAGCAGTTACCATAGCTATATAGCCTAACTCAGCATGAAGTGACATCTATGTGGATAATTAATCGTAAAACTATCAACTACTCAGGTGGTAATCACACCAAACCACTCTCCATTATCTGGCTTGCAATGACTAGAGTCAATAGATTAACAAATCATATTATAGTGTTGACCTCAGTGGTCTTAGGGTGAAGTGCTGGCCTCACGACCCAATATTCGTGGCTTCAAACACAGATGGGGTCGATGGGGTTTTCCTTGTGTGATAAAAATCCATAGCATAACTTTCTTCAGAGGCGCAGTAAGGCCATCGGTCCCATGTTGATTGTGGCGTGTAAAAAAAACCTGGAAGGTATTTGAAAATACCTTTCCTGGCAAATGTAGTAGACCCTTTTGCTTCCGGTCAAAGGAATTCTTGTGCGCTGATATAATCAGTTGGTTCAAAAAGTACCCTTAAAATATCTTAAATAAATAAAATAAAAAGATGTAATACAACACTATTTAGGGTATTACTTTATGTAGTCTGATGAAGCTTTCTGCAAATAAGACCTTGGGGATAATATTAGTTTTTCTTTTGTGCTCTACTACAAAGAAAATCACAGAAATAAAATTGCAGTTACATTCGAAAAAGTTGAAAATAGTGTAGGTTTGGAGTTTTTATAGATTGGTGATACTGGATTGAGTGATGAATGGAAAGATAGCTTAAACAATATTTTCACTCTAAACCTGAGGATAGTCTGGCTTTAGTTACCCACCAATCGTAAAGATCCCATTGTCTGAACTGAGAGTTGCTATAGTTACTATTTATCTAGCTGTTGGGAATTTTCCAAGTATTTTGGTGTTTTGGTAGTGTGAGTATATCATGAGTAATGCGTTTTCTATATATGTTTTTTCTGTATCCATTCTAATTATAAGGGATTATTACAAAAATGAAAATTTATAGAAATGTGTATTTGTGTGAGGAAGAATAGTGAAGAGAAGATTTAATGATTAATGCTGTATGACTATATGAAGACATAAGTTTACTTAAGCCAACTAGTTTCATCAAAGCCTCGTGTATGTATCCAGGCTAGCTATAATTTTCTAGAGTTATGTTGGTTATAATTTTATATAGTTGGGTTAGTCACAATTTTATACAGCTAGGTCAGCCACAATTTCATATAGATGTGTTAGTCACAATTTTATATAGGTGAGTTAGTTCCAATTTTATACAGTTGGGTCAACCACAATTTTATATAGCTGGGTTAGTCCCAATTTTATACAGCTGGGTCAGCCACAATTTAATATAGATGGGTTAGTCACAATTTTATATAGATGTGTTAGTCACAATTTTTTATTGCTGGGTTAGTTGCAATTTTATATACACCCTGATTTTGGTTGAAAGAACAGTAGAGAAAATTCAAACCTATTTCTTTGCGGCTAACATTGGTAACATTTCACTTTATTATTTATGTTATTTTATAGGTATTGATAATATCTTTCAAAAGTGACAGCTTCAGCTCACATGACTTGATGTTTGAATATATTAAAACTGTTTTAGTAACTTTGTTAACTAACTTCTACTGTTCTTCCTACCAAAATCATACTATAGCTGAGTTGATCAAAATTTTATATAGCCGGGCTGGTTACAATTTTATATAGCTGGGCTAGTTCCAATTTTATATAGTTGGGCTAGTCCCAATTTTATATAGCTGGGCTAGTTCCAATTTTATATAGCTGGGTTAGTTGCAATTTTATATAGCTGGGTTAATCGCAATTTTATATAGCTGGGCTAGTCACAATTCTATATATTATTTATGTTATTAACATCCCTTTTTCTCAACTAATACAAAGCCTACAGTGATGAATAAGGTATCAATGGATAGGATATTTATTACCAACTTCTGATATAGCATACTCAGTTTAGGTTTAAAACACAGTGTTTGTTTAAAACTTAAGTTAAAAGAAAAATCTAACAATATTTTTGTATATTATTTCTGTTGTCTACATCTCTTTTTCTCAACTTATACAAAGCCTACAGAAATGAATAAGGTATCAGTGGATAGGAATTTTTACTGACTTCTAACATAGCATACTCAATTTACATTCAAACACATTGTTTGTTTAGAATCTAAGTTAAAAGAAAAATCTAACATAATTTTTGGTTGAATGTGCGAAAGTTTTGCAAAGGTTTACTGGTTTTATATAGTTAGGTTGGTTGCAATTTTATATAACTGGGTTTGTCACATTTTTATACAGCTGAGCTAGTCACAACTTTATATAGCTGGATTGGTAATAATTTTATACAGCTGAGTTATCCACAAATGTATACAGCTGGGTTGGTCACAATTTTATACAGATGAGTTAAGCACAACTTTATATAGCTGGGTTAGTTGCTATTCTCTACCACTTTTTTGGCTACAATTTTCTCTAACTAGGTATTCTAAGTTTTATACCCCTGATTTAGTCACAATTTTCTACACCAGGGTTATTCACAACTTTACAAAACTGTTATGTCATGTGAATCATATTGTTAGGCATAAAACTAAAATTAGTATTACTTGCCAATGAGTTTTTCTGCACGCTCCAATTGTTGCCTGGTTGCGTCAATAGCATCCTCTAGCTCTTTCTTTTTCTTAGTCTTCGCTGCAAACTCATCATTTAGAGTCTGCAACTTGTCTGTCACCTTAAGTATCAACACCAATCACAATATAGAAAGAATTTGTTGGAGAAAAATAAATTATGAAACTATTAAAATGTTTATTTTGTTTCACATTGCATAGAAATTATTAAAATTTATAAAACTACTTCATATAAAACCAATTCATCACTATGTATTTAGGCTGTTTGCATTATTAAAAAAAAATCTTTTAATAAGTTCTAAAAATTGAGCTCTATTGTTGCCAGTCTAAACAAGAATAAGCTCAATTTAATTTATAAAAATTAACATTGCGATAATTTTATATATATATATATTTATAAAGATGGAGTGAAATTGTTCTGATGATTTTTTTAAAATCAAATCATGATAGTACAATTTATGGTTACTTTTCCAAAAATCATAAACTTTATTATTCTATTTTAAGAAAAAGTTTCTTTCTATTCCCACTAAAAGTCACAAAATATAACACGTTTATATTTAGAAATGCCTTAATCAAATTAAGGTGTTAACAGAAAGTGCAGAAAATATGTTGATAGGCCTACATTACTTTTTAAATAGAGGCCAAAACTTTGTTATATAAGACACGGCTCTGAAACCTGGACAAAGACGAAGAGAGATTTAAGTAGATCACAGGCAGCAGAGATGAGGTTCCTGAGAGACAATGAGAATGTAACAAGAAGAAAGAGGATAAGGAATTAAATAATTAGGGATGGTTTAAAAGTTCAGCAAAATGTTTAGTAAAACTGATTTAAATCTAGTAATAGTGTTAATTCAAACTGTTGGTTAGGTTATTTGAAAAGGAAATTGGGGTTTGTATTATTGTTACCGCTTGCAGCTGAGCCCGCTTCTCATTCAGTTTGTCCATCTGCAACGCGAGCTCTGCCTCAGCCTCGGCCAACTTAGCCTTTTTGGGGGCCACAATCTTGATGACGCGATCATAGACCTCCATGGCCCTGACCCACTTACACAGCCCTTCGCATGCCATCGACACATTCTTGATGACGTCTGGGTCAAAGTCCCGGTCTGGTATGTACCTGGACACAAGAACACACAAGAATACAATATCAACATTTTTTCAAACGATTGTGAGACAATACCGAGTTAGAAAACTCGACTGGGCAGAAACAAGCGAAATATGGTTCTCTATGATTTATTTATTTTTCATTGCATCTTAGTAGAGAGAGTTGTTCTATAGGTGTGTAAGAGACCTACTATGGAGAAGTGTCAGTGTAAGAATAGGCAATTCTAGGCACTATAAAATTAACATATTGTACTTGTAATAACATGAAACACCTATTATAACAATTGCCTCTTTGAATGTTCTTAAAAGTTCCTACGTGTCATATCTGTTTTGGAATTGCAAGTTAAGGGGGGATCACCTTAAACTTTTGAAAAACTTGAGTTGTAAAGAAATACTATTTTGTTGTAATGGTCTATCGATAGAATAGTTACTTGAAGTCCAAGCTATTAAGATGGAATCTACTTTTTAACTTTCTTTCTAATATCTTGTTGAATCTCTTTGCATTTTCAAATCTGTGATGTCACAGTCACTTGTATATTAGTCCTTTTAAGGGGACCATTACCACTTGTTGTATATTTTATTTTACAGACAAAAATAAAATAATAATCTGAAAATAGCCTGTATTGTACTCTAAAACTTTGCTAACATTAAACTCACATTTATTTAACTTACTTTATGTGTTTCTGTAGCAAACCTAACCCATTTATTTGTCAGAGTTCAATAGATAGGGCGAGGGCATCGATACTTTCATGCAGTATGCAACATAAGTTTGTGCAGTTGAAGTCATTTTATTGATGCGTATCAATTAAAGTGGAGTTAGTGATAATAGAGCAGACTCCACGTCTTGAACTGGAGTGAAGCCCAGTGTGAAATGAAAATAAGGAACTTACTTGTCTCTGATCCTCTTCATGATAGCTACAGGGATGTTGTCTTTGTCAAACGTTCGAAGTGTATCTAGAAATTTGAAGTCGGCCAGCATCTTGAGAGAGGGCCCCCAATAGTCTTCTATGTATCCTCTGCCCCCGGGGTCAGGCTTCCTGTCAGGTTTGATGCCCTTCATCACACACACTGCCTCCATCACCTGAACAAGAACAATGATGATGACTGTCAACACAACACAATAACCTGGACACTCATAACACAAAACACCTCAAACTAGAGGCAAGTTTTTGTGAATTACTTAGTTACATCTTGGTATCGAGTGTTTACGACCAAGTGGTTCTGACCAAGGTGAAGCGAGAAAACGATTTTGAGATGTTTTTCTCAAACTTAAGTGGCGGTTGTGGTAGAGTAGAACTAACAGCTGGTAGGAGAATTTATGTATTCCTACTACATGTGCTGCAAATTGATGAAAAATGAGCTTTTTAATTTTATTCTTAGTTTTATTGGCGCTTATTTTGACTAGTCTTAATATTTACACAACATATCAAGCTACACATATCTTTACAAAAATAACCTTCAGAAAACATGAAGTATATATGTATGTAATATTAAATAGACCTAGATCATATAGTACTCTCTTTCTTTTATACATAACTAAACGGTTTTTTAGTACATACTTACTGTCATGTATTTCCAGCTAATACTTTCTGTTCATCATAATACATAAAAATGTAAAATCCAATGACTACAAAGTTATACTCATTTAAATCTAACATAAGAAGTGATGTTGTTTTGAAATTGGCACACAAGCTCTAGGATCATTGATCATAACCATACTGTTTAATCTGGTCAAGTAAAGAGTTACCAAACCGAGCTCTAGTATTGTCTCGGTCATAAACATTTCTTTAACATCGATATCAGGTCAACCGCGAAAACACTCCTTACAGGAAATAAAGATTGCACTCACTCTCTAATATATATTATATAAAATGTAACATTATGACACACAACAATTTACACTGACATAAAACATTGCATAGGTACCCTTACATAAAACCTTGTACAGTTGACACACAACACTGTACACTCCAAAATGCAACACTTTAGTGGCATAGCTAAGATTAAAAAAAAGGGGAGAGTGATGTGTCAGTTCTAGCTTGCAGTTATTATTCTCAGAAAATACATTGATATTTGATTTTTAATCCCACATACCAACCCAGTTTAAAATCCCACTCTTAACAAACAAAAATATTTTTTGTATAACAAACAGATACATGATAGTCCTGGATATAAGACAAACCAGGATGGCTCGATGGTAAAGCATGTTACACAAAACCTAAGGTCTAGGGTTCTATTCCTGTGTCCATGGTGTCATTTTTTACATAAATGAAAAAATAATATAAGTTATTTTCTTTTTCTTTTGAATTTATAGAGACCAAATAAAGTCAATGTAGAGACTATCTAACTTTAAAATAATCTCAACACACATCCCATAAAAAAAGTATTCAAAGTCAAAGCTAGCTACAATGTTTAAGGGCACCTTACACCATCAATATCAGTGAAATTAATATTTACATCAGTATTAATGAAAGTATTCATCGATGTTTTTCAAACCTTACATGATTAATATTACAGACAATATTTTTAGCTCAATATTTAATCAGAGTTGGTTGAGGGTAGGTATGTTAGTAACTGCGTAGAGACACCATTTTTTTTAATACATGTCTTGTAATATTAGCGCTAGTACTAAACAAATGATTGTACATAAACGTTGGGATCCACTTTGGTTGTTGGGTGTTTTTCAAAGTGTACTTTTTTTTGGAACAACAATTCATATAGTTTCAAACTGAATGGTTTTTATTTTTACTAATCCCAAAGACCTACCCCCACCAATCACTCTCCCCACACTCACTAATACCATGCTGATACCTCCTATTTCCTTTGTAAATATCTTGACATGAGTCTACCCAGATTTGTCGCCTGAATAAACACAGAATAAATATATATTTTAAAAATATACCTAAGCATTAAAATGGCAGTGGGTGGTTAAATATTTCCTTGTGTATTTATTTTGGTCTTGTTAAAACTGTAAATAAAGCAGTTTATTTTTTATTTTTGTCAAGTTGGAGGGAGTTGAACTCCCCTTCCCCTTCCTACCATGGTGCTTTGTGTATTACCCACAACCACATGTGACGTCACAATCGCTGTTGGAAACTACCATGGCAGTTGATTGGTCATGTGGATAGCGTTGAGGCTGACCTCTGAGCCTGGCGGGAGTTAGTAAATTTGCCTTGTAAAAGTAATTGGTGCCTGCCGCACTACCGTTAGTTTTGAATGTGATCTAAGGTACAATAAGGTTGGGGACTTCTGCCTTAGACCATTTGCCCAATGAAGTCGGTTAGAGTTGATTTAATAATGTATTAAAGTTATTATTTGCATGTAAACCTGATGATGATAATATCCTTAACAGAGAGCTTTAGTATTACCGTTTAAGTTAGTTTGGATGTACATTTCATCAAACATGATATGTTAACACACAATGGAACAACACATTGTTTTGGCATCATGTGTGGAGCTATCTTGATTGCATAGTTCCAAATGGAGCAGGCGCACACTGCATGGAATATGATTGAACATAGTAATAACACAAGATAACACACAATAACTCACATTTACACAAATTAGGCGTCCTCCTCAACCCCATGTTTCATGGGAAAAAATGAACGGAGCATTCTTCATTGTGCATGCCCCACCATTTTGTTTACTAATCTGTCAAGCTGGAGAGTGGAGTGTGTTGGATTACTCTGAGGTTAGTTGGTTGTTGAAACTACTGTTGCTAATTTTTGAGGACTATCATCCATTCTTTTTTTAAACAATGGGTGAACCCAGATACTTCTAACATGTTCCTCTTTTTCATTCAGCATCACCAATCACGCCCACAACAACAAAGCTACTTCCTCATCACTTTCTTCCATCTTGACGGATACAGAAAGTATGAGGGAAGAAAATGTTTTATCGTGTTTTGCTTCATCATGTCTCTTAATCAAAACTACCTTCACACAAATTCGTTCCATGACACAAACACTCCCCCCCCCNACCCCCCCCCCCCCCCCTCATTATGTTTGATGCAGTGTGGATCCAGCCTTAATGTATGTGTATCAAATGTTTCTAAGTTCTTAGGCACTTCTAATATGTGAAGAAAATAAAGAATAGAAATTATTGTTTTGTCTCATATTTTAATATATATATATTTCTAGTTTTGATTAATTAAATGATAGTGGAAAGGATTCAGTTTTAGATGACACATTTTTATAAGTTATTTTTATGCCCCCAGCAAAAATAGTTGCAGTTTCTAATGTGTCGTTGATCTCGGAGGCCTTGGGTCATGGGTTCAAACTCAGCCGGGGTGGATTTTTTTAGCAATATAAATCTTTAAGCACAACGTCCTTCGTAGGAAAGTAAAGCTGTCGATCTAATCTTGATTGTGGCATGTGAAAGAACGCTGGGAGGTTATGTGAAAATACCTTTACTGGCAAAACTAATAAGCCCTTGCACTCTGACTCGGAGAAATTCTCGTGTGTTGATATAATCGGTCGGTTCAGAAAACGCACGTTAAATACCTCAAATAAAAAAATATATCTAATGCATCACTCTCATGTTGAATTGGATTTCCAGAGACAGGGAGACAAAAAAAGAGCTCAAATCCCGAGTTGCGTTAACTAGGGGTAGTAGTACTTAATGGAGTTTCCACTCTTTCTTTCTCTTTTTTTTCTTCCTCTCTCTCTCTTGCTCTCCATCAATAGGGGTGCATTGTCTTTAAACAAAAGTTCTACCATACTCATTCCTAATTCAATATCAAAATTGATGTATGTGTATAACCCAAACAGCAACTAAACTGTGTTGAAATAATAACCTAAGTTTAATATTTGATAGAAATATAACAAGTATTATATTAGGAGGAAAGTACAGAAAAGGTGGATAGAAACTACCCCAATATTGCTGCTTTTACAATAAAAAGAAGAACAGCATTCACACGTTTCCGCCCAAAACCTCATCATCAGAAGGAATATAGTACAACTGACCAGTTTGACTCCAGAGGGAGGACTCTTCATGGACTTGACAATGGTGATGTCTTGAGGTTTGAGTGTATTTAGGGCCTGTAACGCAGCTTCCAAGGCAGGGATAGCTTCTGCCAGGTCACTCTCACAATCATCTTTAATGGCTTGGGCTGCGGCAGCCGCCTCGTTTGCCAAGGCTTCGTCTGCAGCAACAATCTAAACAGTAAAACGGAATAGTTAGAACCCCTTTTGTATTATTATTATTATTATTATTATTATTATTATTATTATTATTATTATTAGCACCGCGTCTTAATACCCATTTGATAGGGTGACTGTTAGATGAACTGGAGGACCTACAGCTTAACGTGAGATTCGAACCACGGTGGAGGCCTGGCATTCCACACATTCACAAGTTGTGATTAATACACATCTTGTAGCCCCTTTGTAAATTGTGAATATCTACAAGCGCAGTCTTAATGGTGAATTATATTTTATCTCTTTATTAACAATATACAAATTTAGAGTCATTAGCTTTAAGTACTAAGAAATCCGACACCTCAGCTCAGTCGGTAGCTTGTTTGTCTAGTGAGCTCAAGGTCCTGGATTTGATTCTCAGCATGGCCGAAAAATGTATCATTGGTGAAATGTGGGTTTACTCTTTCACAGTGATGAATTAACGTCAGGGGCCTGAATGCTGTGCCTGTTCTAGTCTTAAGATAGACATATGCTTTATAATCTAACTTAAGACTAGAACAGGCACAACATCCAGTCCCCGGCTATTAATTCATCACTGTGAAAGAGTAAACCCACATTTCACCAATGATAAATTTTCACCCATTCCGGGAATCAAACTCTAAACCCTGAGCTTATTAGACAAGCTCGCTTTTGACTGATATAAGGTGTCGGATATCTTAAAATACTAGTAGTTGACAACTTCAATGATTATTTATTCAGAACTTTTCATTGGCATGGATCAGTGATAAAAGCATTCATACTTTTAAAACATGATATTTTATTATCAGTTGGTAAAGTAATATATGTTTCCCACCCTCCTTATAGTCAAATGTGAGTACATTTATTCTAAAACTCTACCTTCCTAATTTATATTCCAATTTAATTAATGTTTCCATCCAATATAAATAGATATCAAGATGTGTTTAAAAAAAAAGTAATATTTAAAGTGATCATTTACAATATAACAGCGAGATGGGCAGGTATGGTTGTGCTGAAATCAGTCCAGAAACTTTTGTAAAGATTGTCACTGACCTCTTTCTTGGCCTCCACGACCACAGTGTCCTGTTCAATTTTTATCATCAGCTTCTCTGTTTTCTCTGAAGTATCAATCAACTGTGGCTGAAGGTCATACAACTGCTCCTGGAGATTTCTCACCTGGAAGGAAACATTTATTTATTCCATAAAATTAATAACATTGATAAAACAAAGAAACATTCATGAACAATGAAACCACAATACTAATAAGAAGTGTGATGATAACTATTACAAACTTTGGGTAATATTCAAAACTAAGTGTAACATACAAGAGACAGTACAAAATACTAGGACTATCTAATAAAACTAAGCTATGAGGTACAGAAACTGATCAAAAGCTCAAAGATAAATAAAGGAAGATAAATATTCATTTTTACTAAGGAGATGGACATTCAGTTTAGCAAGCGCATATGTACTGTACATAAATAAACTCTGCTCATGATTCCCTGGTTGTAGAAATGTATATTTTTGGGGCAATTTTTTATTTTTATTTTTTGAATTTTAGGTAATTTTTTCTTGGTTATCATCTTTTTAAACATTTCTAGTAATTTGTGAGTCATTTAAGGAATTTTTTAATACAATCAATATTTTATTGCTACATAAATGTTTTCAAGCCTCAGTTGTCTGAATGAGAAGATAATGTAGGCCATTAACTTTGTATCCCCTTTGCTTTTCTGGTTGTAAAATACACATTCCTGGTGAGATATTGTGACTAATCTGGAGAGGGTTGCTTTGGGCGGGGACAGTTTTTACTTATCAATCACATATTTGTAAATCAATTATATTTAATAGAATGAATGAGTTTAGTTGTTGAATACTTCATTGCATTGATAATTTTCATTTTACATTTATAAAACACATGTTTGATTTAGTTGTGTGCATTTATTACACCTCTTTGTCCATATTTTTAGGCAATTATTTTGAAAATTTGAAGATTTTTTTTTTTTAGAATATTTATGTCATTTTATCGGTCATTTATTGATAATTTTTAGGTCATCAAAATTCGGGCCCTGATGATTACACTATATGACTCTACTGCACCTTGGTGGAACCAAGCAAGGTAAACTTGATATTTTTCAGGGTAAAGGGAGGGTACATTCCATATTTAACAGCAGAAAATCAAGAGACAATGTAAATACTGAAAAAAAGATACCTGACCAGAAGCAAAGTCCAACTTCTCCAAACCAACAATATATCTGTTTTTTTGTGCTGTTATCTGTTCCACTTTCTTTTCATACAAACTCTTGAACATGAGAATAAGCTCAAGATAAGAGGTTGGAGTGACATAGTTACGGCGACGTAGTACCTCATAATATCTGCAGGAAACATTAAAAGCAGTAATAATAACAGCCCCCCTGAGTGCCCCCACACTTTGTATAGATCAAGTTAGAGTAGTTCCAGCAATATTGTCTGTCTCTGTGTAACACCAGGGAATAAAAATGCATAATAGAGGGCTCTAAATATGTTTTCCCAGCATCTTACTAGTAGGGAGACTAACCAATCTTGGGGGAAAAATTCCCTCAGAATTCCAGGTTTTTCCAGGCATTTTAATATTCTTCCAGACTTAAAGAAAATAGAATGGGGTCAAATCCACTATTTTATGAATCAGAATCTCCAGTTTACCTTTAATCCTGAATCTCAAGCCGAATCCAAATCTTGAAGAAATTATGAACATAAGAGGAGATATACTTAGAAGTTATAATAGAAAAGAAGAAAATAGAGATAGTAGTTAATGTCAATATACTTTCTTATAATTAATTAATTCATTCATTATAGCTTTCATATGCCAGTTAAGTGTTAAATTACTGGTCTGGGGTCTGGTTGTTAAGTTCATCCTATAACTATAATTGGTTCTGAACCACCAATATGGAGTATTCCAGAATCATGTAGTTCCATAAAATATATTTCTTTGTGTTTTGTGTGTTTTAAATGTGTCTCTTCAAATAAAAAGGGAATATTTCTGAAAATTCAAAACATTGTACTGTGTAAATGTGAAGAAGTGTAAAGTTTAAGAAGAAATAAAGAGTGAAGAGGGAAGTGTGTTTGTCTTTACCCAGACATAACCTAACTCTCCTTTCAGGTTGGCTTCTTTCACTACCACTTATTTTAGATTATTGACATGAGTAAAATTAGTAATATCTACCTTTCTGATATGTTGGTGACACTGACATGGAACTCCTTGCACAGATCCACACAACTGTCCTCGAGCTCTGGATCAAAGTCCATTTGTTGGAGGAAGTTCTTGGCCACTCGTTCAAGAGCATCTTCTGGCCATGCTGTGAACCTAAGGAATAGATGCACATTAAGTATTAACAGCTGAACCAACATTAATTAATCACTATAAACAGTTGATTTTAATTTATTGTACATACAATTCTTATTATAATCAAATATCATTTATACACTCAGCATTTTGGGCATCAATTATTAATTATCAACAAATGCACATCAATTATCTACTACCAAACACTAAATACCAATTCCTAATTAAAAATAATAAGTATGCTTGACAAGTGAGCCCCAACTAACCATTCTCAGCAAATGAGAATTGATGAAAGCTGGATGGGCCCTCGAATACTTGAACACCTCAGATCCTTAAGGATATTTAAGATTTGAGGATTAAAGAAAATATAAGATTCAAGACTAAAACATAAAAAATAAAATACTTTTTAAAATTCTAACCCTCCCTACTAGTTGTTCAGAACCAACATAATTATAGGACAAACCCATCAACCAGAACCCAGGACAGTTATTTAACACTTAACTGAAATGTATGAATGTTATAATGAATGGCTTATAAGAAAGAATGTTAACATTTACTTACTATTTCCAGTTTTTATTTTTCTGTTATATTCCTATTTTCTCTGAGGTTCATAATTTTTTCCAAGATTTGAATATGAATTTGAGAGTCAAGATTTGAAAGTAAAACGGAAATTAGGAATTGAAGTTCAGTTTGTAAAATAGTGGGTTTGACCCAATTCTAAAATCAATTCCTTTCTTCTAAATTGAGCCTCAAATCATTACTTTAATACATTACACATCAATTCCTTTCACAATAGTTGTACTACAATATCACTCTCACAACAGTTAGTGGGGAAACTATTAGTTTGGAAATAAAAAAAAATAATTCAAGAGAAATTGATCATTTATGAAAGGTATTACTTTAAACATATTGATGTGCGGAGTGAATATTTATGTTATGGGACATTGTTAGTAAAAAACCAAAGCATTAGTTGAGTGATTAAGTGTGAGGAGCAAATTGTGAGATTTTATTACTCAACTTAAGAATTTACCACTTCTAATGCACGAGTCAATGGATATGAAGTATGTAGGGAAGAGACCAAGAGAGAGATAGGGGAGGAACAAATAGCGGCAAGTGTGCAAGTGAGAGGAGCAGAGTGGAAGAACAGGGGGAAGAACGGTGGAAGGACAAAGGAAGATGGAGGCAGATGATTTCATGAGCTAATATAATCAATGAATGAATCTAAAAACTTGTCTGAATATGTTACTGATGTTTATTTTACCAATACAAAACACATCACAGTAATTTTTGATAAAGCCCGCTTCGGTGACCAAATGGTCTAACACGCTACTCTCGTGTTAGACTAGACTGCCGAAGGCAAGTAGATCAGGGTTCGATCCCAGTCGGGTGCACTAAGGTTTTTTTCCCGTAAATTATTCTCCACTCATCCACCACACATATGCGGGTGCACATCCAATTGATTAAACCTTCCTGATTCCTAACGCATTAGTGTAATTAGTGCATATGTGTATAATCTTAACGGGGAGTAAGACGTGGTGCTAAAAAATGTCTGATAAATGCGAGGGAGATTATAGCACTGAATTGACAATGGCTAGAGGTTAAACAATGATCAAGCTCTTGTTACAGTTGGTACAGTACAGAAGATGTACTCATCAGTTGGCGATAACAAGTATGATGACTCACCAGTCAATGGTACAACAGTTGATAAGAGCAGGAAACATGCGCAGTCTGTTCCTAAGAGCGTCTCCAATGGGGGACATTGCTAGAGCTATGGACAAGTTGGCTCGCACACGCTCCACAAAGAAGTTGTACAATGCTAGTGGAGTGGGATCAACTTTTTTGCCCTGAAGCACATATGAATAAAAGTCACATGTATAAAAAAAAGGTGTACAGCCGTAGAAACACGGTGCTAAAAATGAAATTAAAAAAACTATAAATAATTCCAATAAGTTAATCAAAGAACAAAGTCTTAAAACTGCTTAAGTGGCTGCATGGTCTAAGACGTCATAGTTTGAATCCTGGTTGCGTGTACAGAGGGTGTTTTTTTCCAAAATGGTTTTTCTCTCTTAAGTCTCGAATCCTTGAATCTCAAATATCCTTAAGGATTCAAGGGATTTGAGGGCCCAACCCTATTTAAAACAAAACAATACATATTATAATAGAATATAATATAAATATAATAGAAAAAGTAATATTGAAAATTTGAAAAATAGTTTGTTTTTTAATTTTTTATATAATTTTATTAGTAATCCACCAATCTCAAATATATGTAAGATTTCTAAGGAATCATCCCAAATTAATATTACATAGCGGAGATAATTATATAGACGTATGTGTTTTAACGGCTGTAAACTAGGAGAGAACCAAAGGTGGCTCACCAAAGTTCTGGCCACTCCCTGCATTTTCTCCAGTATCTCCGCCTTCTCATCAGGAGGGAACAGGTTAGGGACATCCCCCGTGTTTAAAACCATGCTGATGTCCTCCACAAACATCTCATCCTTGATCTGCGTGTCATTGAACAAGAACACTGTCTGTTTGCCCTCAGCGCCCGCCTTGCGCAGCAGAGACTTGAGGTCGTCTCGCCACTCTGATTGGCCATACCCTCGGCTGATCTCAATCTGAAACACATTCCCTCCAAATTTAAATTACAGTCAAGTTTCTTGTGTTAGAAACGTTTAAAATAATTAACAATATAATGTAAAATATTATTACCTCCAATTTTTTTCAAAGCTAAAAATCACCTGGAAGAGTGTTTGCTCCATTGTGAAAGCAGCCAACTTGGTGACACTTTGCCGGCCACTTCCTCCCATGCCTACCAACATAATATGTCCATTGTCCTGTTGCAATACTCGACTGACACGAGAGATGTGCTCGATAGCAAACTGGAACATCACCAGTGACATGGGGGTGCGGGACAACAGGTTGTACTCCCCTAAGTAGAATACCATCTTCTCTGTCAGGAGGTCTTGGTCCACTACCTGGGACAACGTGAGACCAATAATGTAGGTGTGACATACCAATATTTACCATTAATTGGTAGGAATATAAAACCACAAGTTGAAACGGGTTCACCATCTCTCAAAATCTTAAATAACGTAAAATGTTACTAAGGATATATGCCAAAGTAATTGAATTTGTTAAAATATAACCTATTAAATTGGTAAATCCAGAATTATTAAGGTGGGATGGAAGGGGGCGCGATATAAATCAAGTGTTTTTGCAGTTTTTATGGTAAATTTTTTTTTGTCAAACTAAATCAAATATTGCTCCAGTACAAACATAGAGTTTAATTTTCTTCACATGGTGATATCAACATTTCTTGTATATCTGTCAAAGGCATTCTGGAATCTAATGACAACTTTTTATATTAAGTTAAAAAGTTTGTTAGATAATTTCACCAGGCTCATGACAAATATTCAACAACTGTTGATATCACCATGTGAAGAAAATTAAACTCCATGTTTATACTGGAGCAATATTTGATTAAGTTTTGACAAAAAAAAAGTTTTCCCATAAAAACTGAAAAAAAACAACATTTACTCCTCCCCCCAGGATGAGAGTGATGGAGCGTTGGTTGACCCAAACTATGACCAGTGAAGACACAGTAGAGCTCCGGCACTCGTTAGGTCCGAGCTCAACCTCTGCCTCAGTCATAGACAAAGAAGAGCAGGAAACAGTTCAATTTTGGGTTAAGGGGATGTTAGTTTGATGATTCTTACGAAAACATGGACAAGTAATGGTCCGGAGTTCAATGAAAAACAAGTTGTTATTGTTTTTGTTACAGAGACACTGAAGATACAGTTCCAAAAAATATAAAAATACATTATTTTACATACAAATTGAGGACGATTTAAATCTTTCAATTTTAGTAGTAATTTTTACAGTAAAAAATAATTAGATCTTTGTATTTGTTAAAATGCATATTTAATCTTTATTTCATTACTGAAGAGAAATATAATGGGTTGTAGTGAGTTTTTGTTTGGTTACTTAAGTGTATGTGGAATTTTATAAAATGACTCTACAGTGATGTGTTTTACCATTAAGTATTCCTTATGAATCCCGTAACATAAATGGTATGATCATAGTTATGAATGGCAAGCCATATAATATGCTGGATTGACAATAGCTCGTAGCTTACTTAGATTAAACATGAAAAGTTTAAATTGACTGTTTTATATACAACATGTATTTTCACCATCAACAACCAAGTTGGTGACCAATACAAACAACAAATTTTAACATAGAAAACAAACAAGGCAATAACAGGAATTTAAAAAATAATTTATTTATTAGGAGATTTAGATGATGAGAATGTAAATAATATCCGATTTAAACCATAAAAAATGTGGTGACATTTTGGGTTTATTTGTTCACTATAAAATCACATTTTGTTTTCATCTATAAAAAAATCCTATAAATTGAATAAAGTTCCTATCTAAGTGAATTCTTGTTGGTTATTTGATATACAACAACTATAATATGGATACCTCATCGTATATCTTTGGATCAGCATCCGGTTCCATGTAGTTCCCAAATAATAGTCTTCGTACATGATAGTCAGTCAAAGTGTTCTCTCCCTCAGGGATGAGGTGTGACAACACTTTCTCCAGATGTTGTCTCAAGTGGTTATTGCAAGCCTTCTTCACAATCTCAAACAAGGCTTCCCTGTTGATTACAGGCTTTTGTTGATATCATAAGCAACTTTACACTATCTATACACATGTTCTATTTTCTTACAGATTGGAGTCTGCAAGTTAAAGTTTTTTTTTCTGTTTTATTTTCGTTTTGAGTCAAAATCAAATGAGCTTCCAAGAATTTAGTCGAGTTAAGTTGGAGCCGAGCTTGAATTCAGTAAATATAAAATTTTCACCAACAGCACATTTCCCAAACAACATCCATACATTTATATATAAGAGTAAACAATGATTCATTCATTACCAGAAACACAATAGCGCACAAAAACTGATCTGTGAGTCTGGTCTATAAGCCTGTATGTCTAATGAACTAAGAAAATACATCAAATGAGTGAATGATTTATAACCTGTCAGCTTGGTCTATCAGCCTGTCGTAGAACACTCTGTAGGTCTCATGAACCCATAGTCGGATGAGTTTGTCTGGATCCTTGCAATGTGTGGATGGCACCAGGAGTATTCCTCCGATGACCCGGGCGAAGTCTCGTAGGTTAAATATGTAGTGTGACTTGGCCGGGGTGGGCAAGAAGTGAAGCATGGAGGCCTTATACACTTCCATAGTAGCACCTACCACCATCTGTTAGCCCCAGGATAAAAAAAAACTTACTTTCACTCTAAATACTTGCATGAGAATGCCACCACACTACACTAAGCCAAAAGCCCCCGGTTTGATTCCCGTGTCCAAATATGACTTTATTAATATGAAATATTCCTGAAGCCAAATCAAAGCAAGAATATTTGAAAAAAAATGTTTAATAGTGGATACAAATATTATATTTTGAATAACTATGTAAAGGGAAGTAGACAACATAATGTAGAAAATACCAAATTTCAAACAAAGTTAATAAATGTTGTTTTAAAATGATAAATTAAGTTATTATCACAAAATGCAATTTAATTATTTTAGATTGTTTTTATGTAATCACTAATTTGTATGGAAATATCAGCAGAAAAATTTAAAAAAATAATATAAGCGTGTTTTTACTTTAGATATATATTTTTGCGAAGCTTCATAATTGTCGAATCCGGAATTTTACTTTTGAATTGAAGTCCCGCTGAACGAATATACAAAGGGAAGTCGACATTTTCAAAGCTTTGCACACCCTTATTATTTTATATGTAACATTCACAGATGGCATAACATTTATATATGTGGAAATAGATCTAGTAAATTGACTAGCTGTCAAATTTAAAAATAGGACAGAAGTTTAGTTTTAAGTTTGTGTTTATATGTATGTGTGGAGAATACTTCTTAAAGAGTTCTGTGCCTAAATTTTATTTATAAGGACCTTGCACATTTATAAAATAAACCTTATCTGCATGCAATACTATATTAAAAATATATTAAATGTTTATAATCTATTCAAAATCAAAGTGAAATATAATCATGACATATGTTCTATAGTTTTAATTTGATTGTTATATAATGTTTTACTCTCAAACCTTCGTCATCCTAGCAATGTTGCCATCAAAGCCCTTAGCAAAATGCCAGTCCACGATGGAGCAGAAGATCTTATTGAGTGTGTTGTCTTCAAATGAGTCAATGCCAATAATTACAAGATGGCGAGTGAAGCGGCCAGTGACAATGTTGGAACCTCCTCCCGGAGGCATCATGGCCGACACAAACAACTTAAACATTTACAACATAACAACAATTTAACTTTGAGCCCCTTTACTGTTTAAACATAACTCCGGCAACTTTGCTTCAGTTGGTAAGTGAAATGTAAATAGAAATCAATAAATACGAGGCCTATTCGGATTCCATTCTCCATTGGGCTGTTAAAAAAATAAGCAATGGGATTGAAATATAATACTATATGCCAAATATACTTACAGGTCTATGCTACTTCTCAACATAGCTACCCCCTGAATTGAGAAACTTCTTATCAGGGTATGAGCTTTTGTATTCCTGCATTAAAAGAAAGTTGCCGCTTAGGAACTTAGCTATTATTGGACACCAGCCTTCAACTTCTTATTGTTATTGGAGCGCTGCGATCCCAACCAGGTTTTCATGTGGGAGAAGATCTGATAACCGCTCGGTGCTTAGTGTGATTTTCCTACCTTCTGTTTAGACCGGACCTGTCATCGAGCTATTATCACCTCTTTTTTGAGTCCAGTCATTACCCAGTCTAAAGTAATCAAGTCGTTTGTACAAATCTTTTGAAGTAATGGTACTTTTAGAGTTTGGTAATCAAGGAAAAAGTTTAAAAATAATAGATTAACAT
>CABFOW010002617.1:43008-96661 GCA_902141385.1 Timema californicum | reverse complement strand
GTCTGGCATTATTGTTTGGCATATTGATACCTTCGATTTGACACAATAAATATTTTATTATCTTTCATGATAGTTGAGATATAATCAGAATAAGAATAACCTTTGGGTAAATGGGTGAAATGTGGGTTGCGGGTAGCCCCTTCAATTGTAAAGCTCCTTCTTAAGAAGTCCTTTGATATGTCCTCACTAATATTACATACACTTTTCCTATATGGTGGTTTATTTATTTCAGGAAGAAGAACCACAGGCGAAAAAGTCAAAGAAAAATCCTCAGGTATATTTTGACATCAAGATTGGGAAAAACAATGTTGGAAGGATCATAATTATGCTGAGGGCGGACATTGTTCCAAAAACGGCGGAAAACTTCCGATGCTTGTGCACACATGAAAAAGGCTATGGCTACCAAGGAAGTACATTCCACAGAATAATTCCAGATTTTGTATCCTTTTAAAAGTTTAGTTTTTCTGATAATTTTCTTTTTCAATCGAAAGAATAGTTACTTTTTTAAAAAAATTACTGTTATAAATGATTCAAACCGGCTCTCCTTTATGTTAGTTAATTTATTTATTTTTTCCCCACAATTTAAGGTTAATCCTGCAGTCACTTGTTTCTCACACCTCTACATGGGTCACTACTGCAAAGTCCCAGGATTCTGCTGCGGCAGGCTTTACCACCAAGTTGGGAAAATCGTGGTGATAACCTATTTTCCCACAAATTAACAAATAGAAAGACGTAACAAAATAACTGACAAATGTAGCTTCCTCACAAACCTCCAATTTCAAATGATTCATATCACATGGATACCAAACTTTTTTATATCACACATTGTTTAATCTTCCAATAAACTTCTGATGTTTGAAAAAGGAAGCTCATCTTAATTCATCATCATCATTAACAACTGCTTCCAGCCTATGGCTGGGTCAGTTTAGTAAAATGCCTCCATATTCCTCTTCTTCCACCACTCTTCCTCCTTTAACTTATTCCATTCTTCTCCTCCCACTTCAACACTTTCTGTTATCTGCTCCTCCCATATCTATATTGGCCTCTCCTACAGTCTTTTTCCCACATACTTCATTCCCAACTTTGTTTTCATCCTCTCATTTTCCATCCTCATTACATGCCCATACCATCTCAGTCTTGCTTCCTCTACTATCTCATGTACTCTCTGCACCCCAACTCTTACCCGGATAGCTTCATTCCTACTCTTGTTTCTCCTCGTGACAGCTAACATACTTCTCCCAAACTTCATTCCCATGACCTCCAATTTCCTAATCTCTCTTACAATCAATGTCCATGTTTCTGTTGAATATGTGACAACAGGTACAAAGTACACCCTGTACAATACTTCCTTACACTTCAAGGGGACTTATCTTCTCCATAGCAGGTCTCTTATGCACCAATGGAACAACTCTCACTGCTATCCTCTTCTCATTAAATTCTCTCTACTTCCACCTTTCTCCTCAATCATGCTTCCAAGATATTCTATGTTCAGTACTTTTCTCAGCTCTACTTCATCCTGAGGAAAGTACAGAACATAAAATTCATCTTGGAAGGGAAAATAAGCAATTTGTGAAGCTCTCAACTTAATGATTTTATTCTCAACGAGTTTGGTATTAATTGTAAGTATGTCATTGGTCCGCTTATTAGAGAAAAGTTAGGCATTGAAATAGGAGCCATTTCCGGTTTTATCTGTGTATAGGCCGATTGTTGGTTAGTCTAGTTGAGACAGCAGTAGATGTGTGGTAATTGCAGTCTGGGGTATTGTGTAATTTTATGAGGTGGATAGTAGCCGTTGATTGGTGCTCTACGCCGTTATTGGAAGAATTTCTTAAAGTTGGCAGAGTCGGGTTTGTTGTCCTCGAGGAGAGTCGGCGTCACAATTGATTGTTGGCAATTGTCCAAGAGCGAGTAAGTGTCATTATAGGTGCCATTAGCTCTTGCCATGTGCGTGTTAGCATGCCACCCTTGTAGAGGGGCTGCAGACTTCAGACTGAAATATAAATGGTGACTTCTATTCACAGGTGATCAAATGACAAGTGGATCCAACCCTCGTCACTATGCCAGTGTATTAGTTCATTTTATTTTAATAAACCCAATAGTGTTAATGGTTGACCCACTCTTACTGACCCCGTCACACTAGTCTCACAGGGACCTTAGGGCCGTGTCCACACATTATAGTGGTTGTAAAGCCCGCCCGCGTCTCTACATATTAGTGATTGTAAACTTGCGCCCTCACAAATAACTGAAGCATCTCCCGCCATAGTTTCAATCTGATTTATTGACACATTTAAAGAAAGGATTTGAGTGGGACACAATCATCCACAAGCTAATTCTAATTATGTAGCAGACATTTTGAGTCATTAACAAATATTTGTACGAGTAATCCACATATTTAAAATGCAATCGTGTATTTTCAAAACAATTAGGTGAACCGTGTATCATAATTTTTAAAAATAGTTAAAATTGATGAATTTTTAAAGTATCTTATTATGAATCGGTAAATTTTACACAACATATTGCATGTGTCTAACACTTTTTCTTTCTTACTCGTCTTGTGTTAAACATAAATAAGATTATATTCTTTAACATAGCTTGTGCAGATGTGTCAAGGTGGAGACTTCACGAATCACAATGGCACAGGGGGAAGGTCGATATATGGTAAGAAGTTTGAAGATGAGAACTTCACATTAAAACACACAGGACCAGGAATTTTATCCATGGCAAATTCCGGACCAAACACAAATGGCTCCCAGTTTTTCCTCTGCACAGTCCGAACAGATTGGTAAGTATTGATTTCCTTCTTTGTACAGGTTGTTTTATAGTTTTTGCTTGTGTAATGGAAGGTTTGAATTTTAAGGAAAAAGAATTGTGAATTAAATTGGGGTTAGCTTTAAGGCTCTAGTAGCTTAGGCTTAGCTACTCATGGATGAATCCCTTTAAGATTTACCTTGCCATGAATCCATTTCACAATATTTTCTAACACATTTTATTTCTACAATTTTAAATAAACCCTTGAATCCTAAAAACCGCCTTCCAAACCTAAAAATACACAAATCAATACTGTACTTTTATTTAATGGAACTAAATTAAATGAAGTAGAAGCTCTTAAATATTAAGGGCTGTACATTTATAATCTTTTGAACTAGGATGAACACATTAATCACATAAAAAGTAAAATCCAATTAAATTGTTATATTATTAAGAATAATTTATTGTTTTCCCTTGAAGGTTCACACACAACCTTACTTTGCACACATTAACAATCATCTTGGGTATGTGAATATAGATTGGAGCAATGCAATAAAATACACGACAAGAGAACATGAACTGCTAGGAAACAAAGCATCACAGTCAACTTCCATTTAGACAACAATCAAGATTATATATTCTGTGATAATAATTTTACTTCTCTCCCTGTCTATAAAACTTGAATCTTACTTGCTTGAATATAAAATAATTTTATAGTTTGAAACACACTCATAAAATATAATTTTTGACATAATAAATTCATGCACATAACATGAAAAAACTTAGTGATATTGACCTTCCATATATTAATATCTGTAAATATGAAACCTAATTGGTTCTAGATAGCCAACTTAAGCTTCATAATAGCCCAGGTGGATTGAAACTTTGGAATAGGCTGAATTTAAAAAAAACAATTGTGGTGGAATTCTTGATTTAATTATATGGGACTATTTGTTTACTTGTGCTAATATATGGATTATTCTTTTTATGATAATAATAACAACATATATATATATATATGAAAGTGATAATATAATTAACTCCTTATTTCTTGTACAATATTCTACCCCTTAATTTATATTATAACACAGGGCGAGCGTGACCTGGGAATGGCACAGGCCGTTCACATGTCTCCTTTTGAACCGCAAGTTCTTTTAAGGAAACTGGAGTGGGTTGTTGATTAAACACGAATGAAAATGCACATGGAATATTCAAGGCTTTTATTATTAAAAATAAAACAAAACCCACTGAAATAACTATACAGATAAATTAATAAACTAGTAAGACTACATAAATTAGAATTACATTATATAAGCAAATTAATATCTATAAAAAACATAATGACTATTCAAATATTTACAACAGTCACAAAAATGTACATTATTAAAACAGTTCACAATAATTATAAATGTCTACACCAGCCATATATACTCAATTTAAACTACTGCTGGTCACACCACCCACTCCCGGGCACGCTAGCTTGGATGCGCTGGTCCACCCACTCAGCTAGCCTCGACTCTGACTGGATCTCTGACTATCACCGACCATGTATATAAGGTCGCCGTTAAGAGTCTGGAATCTTCTTTTTATAGATTACTGGTCCAGACCTTTCCGGATGTGTGGTTTTTCCTCCCCTCTGTCTCTCTGACCCCCCAGCAAGTGAAACTGCTGCTGCATACCTGCTAAACAAGGAGGGAGATAGAGAGAACAAGGAGCGCAGTTAGGGTAGACAACTAGAAGTGCGCTGGTTCCACCTTCAGACACTAATCTTGGTACAATATTTTATATAATGGTACAGTGGTAGAATATTGTGCAAAAAGTAAGGAACTAATGAATGTAGGTCTAAAATCAAAACAAAATAGTGGTTCATAAGTGTAATGTTGAACACTAGTAATTGTTTTCGATATTGAAACTTAAAAATCTCTATTCATTTTTTAAAGGTTTAATTAAATTTTTTATATACCAAACATTTAAAAAATATATGTTTGTTTTATTGTAAACTAGAATACTGTAGTGTTAGGTATTTTTTGTTTATTTTTCATAGTTGTCAACTTTTCAGCTATTTTGTTATTTTTACATTAATTATTTGTAACTTTATCTAGGCCTACTAAATAATAGCTTTTTTGTCATAGGCTTGATAATAAACATGTTGTGTTTGGTCATGTGATAAGTGGTTTGGATGTCGTCAAAAAAATGGAGGTAAGTTTTATTAATTTATTAGTACAAGCTTATTTTAGAATATGTAGGTATTGTTATTTAAATATAAAGTTTCTCTCACTGAAGCTCTATACTTAATTATAATCACCCTTTTTTCCAAGTTTGGCAAAAAAATAAGACCATTTTGTTGCTTATTTGGACAGATTGAATTTACTCACAAATTGTGCATTAAAATACTCAACTTTCAATTTTTCATAGCTTTAAATGTATTACAAAATTGGTCTGAGAATCAAACTTATTGGACTTTTTTTTTGTAAAACATATTTTTACTTCAATAGCAGTAACTTATTTATGAGCAATAGCAGTAACTTATTTATGAGATTAGTTTTTGGGACTAAAAAATATTTAAACTACAGCCATGAAACCAAAATGAGAACATGAATAAACACAAACTATTTAATCCAGAAGTTTACATTTTGTAATGTTTGAGGTTACCAATCCTTTATAGATATGTTTTTATTAGTTCAAAATGTATTAAGAGTATGAGCATAAACATTTGGTTGAATTTTAACCTTTTAACACTGTTTTATCCTTGAAGTTTTACATCATTTAGTTTACATATATGCTTAACTGAATTAAGTAATAATGAGAACGGATTTACAATAATTTGTGAGCTGTGTTTCCTCATGTTTTAAATTTTTTATTGAATACAATACAAGGGGGTAGAGGCTATTATTCTCTATTTATAAATATGTTATATGGAATAGATCCCCAAGCTAAATTGTGGTTAACATTTGAAGAGATTATAAGTACGCTTATCTGGTCCTTTGCTTACCTAAAGAGTTTTTAATTCCCTTTGGAAAAAAAAATAGTTTATTTCACACAATATCAAGATTTATTCACTGTTCCTCCTCAATTGACACTGATATAGGAGATGAGCAAATTTGGGGAATACTGATTAAGATCTTCACCAAAATAAACTTTCTCGTGGAATTAGAGATTTACATTTCAATTTTCATTCTTATTTTAAAGGTGACTTTTCACTCATAAGCATTAATTAGTAATTCGTCCTTATTTTATTTTTAAAATATTAGTCGACTATATATTGAAAAGAAATGCTTGTGCCTAAATCTTGTTTTAAAACCTTTTTCTTTTTTTAACTTTCAGAAATGTGGTACAAAATCAGGTTTACCAACTGAAAAGATCTCTATTGCAGCATGTGGTGAGCTTGCATAGAAGTTGTGCAGTATATACTGATAGCTATGCCACTCCTTAAGTTAGGATATTACCAAGAGAAGAATTATACTACTACACTTTCTGAGTAAAACATAACATTGTTACATAGTTGTTAAACTTCCTAAAATGTAAAATATTATTAGCCGGTATCAAATTATATTAAAGATTTTTTTTTAATAATTTCTATGCAGTTTCATTTTTATGTTATATTGTGAATACCTTACCCTAGTGTTAGTATTTATTGCTAGGATAATTCATAAAAGCACTATTTAGTCATTGTTATTTATTGCTACAGTTTCATCACTCCTACAGCAAAGTAACATATCACATTGATTCACTGTATTTTGGATGACTATCTCTTTGATTCACTGTATTTTGGATGACTATCTCTTTGAGAAAACTTACTGCATATAAAAATACAAACATAAAAAATAAGTTCAAATCTAAAGAATACAATGCAAAAGAAAAACTTAAAGCAGAAAAATAAAATTAATTTTAGTGTCATTTTTCTAAATTTACACGCTCACTCCGGCAGAATATCATCTGGAAAGAGGTGTTTCTTTCATTGTCAGATTACCTCTGCGGGCAGTTAGAAAGGTCTACATAGTAGGTCACTGCTGTAATGCAGAGTGCTCTTATAGAAAGTGGTGGGACCACTAAGCTGCATCAGTGTGTTTGGAGGCTGAGATAGTAAATAAAGGGAGATGGCCCACTGGATAAGAAGATCACTAAACTACCTTAGAGACTCTTACCCAACTACCAACAAGTTATAAAAAGATTTAAATTAGGTTGAGTTTACATGTTAGACCATGTCTGTAAAAAAGCATGATCACCTACTCTAAAGTAAAATATTTAGAATGCCATTCATCAAATTTCTAACTAACCTAGAAAGTTTGGAAAAGAGTACTTGCCCTCCAACTCAAAGTACATTTTAAAAACTGCTGTTTGGGCCAAAGATAGATAGGGCCAGGTCTGGTGAAAGCAAACATCAAAGGTACACGAATAAACGTTTGATTTCTCATTGCAATATGAAGAAGAAGGGAGGGCTCTGAACTTTATTCCCTCTGATAATTTGCACTTTAAAGCAGTCGCAGAACTTGTTGTGGGAATCACGAAAGCCATCAATAGTGAAAAGGTAACGCGTAAACAAATGAATGAGCCTCGGAGACACAATCGTATACTCAAGGCCAACGAATACTTATAGGTCGACCTTGGTGATCTTGGGGTAAAGTGCTCATCTCAGTACCCGATGTTCCTTTGTTCAAACCCAGCCGGGGTTGATAAAAACCCACTGCACGACTTTCTTCGGATTCAATTGTGGCATGAAAAAGAACCCTGATAGGTATGTAAAAATACCTTTCCCAGCAAAATTGGTAGGGCCTCTCGCTCTCGTTCATAGAAATTATTGTGTGCTGGTATAATCACTTGGTTCAGGAAGTGCGAGTAAATTATCTCCAATAAATAAAATAAAAATACTTGGATGGATTTGGTTAAATATAATACCTCCCTTCAAACTTACGATTTCTCAGATGAATATCTTATCATATAATCATGCGTGGTATCAAGAATACAGTTGAGTACCTATTCTTAGTACATCTATGTCTAGCCTTCCTTAGCATAGATCTTACTTAACATCCCTATGAGACTTACATTAATGGGTGTCACATTAGGAAAAACTTACTGAAGGTTTTGGAATGTGAGATAAATATAATTGTATTTGTCTGGGATAACCTGTAAAGTAATTGCTCCACGCTATTATATTTACAAAAACTGTTTTGTATAAACTGTAGTTTTTGTTCATGAGCAGAGCACAAGACGCGACAAAAGACTAACTCACAAGAACATAAGCACAATGGTGGTGCTTGCATGCGCATACAACCTCACACCTGTAAGTATACGAAAGCTTAAATTCTTGTGTCAATGTGCTCGCTGCTTGAGTGCTTTACATTGTTTGAAAATAGTCCCAACATTTCATATAAGTTGGAAAAACGATTTTGTGGCAATAGCTCTATACATAAGCACGTTGAAGTATGAAAGAGACATATTTCACTTCAATTTCACGAATATTGTGGTATTTAATGTCAATGTGTTTAGTACGTTTGTGGTAAGCTGAATTATTAACCAATTGGATTGCAGATTTATTATCGACATGAACAGTTGCACCATTTTACATGAACATCCAATATCATTAAGAAGTTGTCTCAGCCACATGGATTCTTTTGCAGTGGAGGCTGCCGCTACACATTCAGTTTTGTTTGTAATGGTAGCTACATTCCTTTGCCTTTGGGAGGACCAGCTAACTGGCCCATTTGTAAATACAAAACGATAGCCCGTAGTTGAACGACGTGTTTCTAGATCCATTCCATAATCAGCATCAGAGTAGCCTTCCAAAATGGATCCCCTCTCGCTGCTTTTGTACTTTATACACAAATCTAGGGTGCCTTTGAAATACTTGCCCTCAAAGGTCATTTTCACAGTATTCCAATTATCTCAACCACGGTCACTTAAATATCTACTCACTGCACTAATAGCAAATGCTAAATCTGGACGTGAAACAACTGTCAAGAACATAAGAGAACCTACTGCCTCTCTATATGGCACTTTCGTTACTGCATTTTCGTCAACTAAGCGACATGATATCGCATGTGGGTCAGTGGGCACGCTTAAAATTAGTGCGCCATTCATTCTATACTTTTCAATAATCATTCTTGCATAAATACTTTGGTGGATTCGCATTGTTTTGTTGATTCGAACTCTTTCTATTTCTATGCCTACAAAACCTATTGTAATCTCAAACAGATCATTCAACTTTTTTTAAATAGATTCCAATACTTTGATTGACTCAGATGCTATAAGTCTATCATCAACGAACAAAGCTAAAAATAATATCATGCCGTCAACCATACCAGTATGAATACAGTTTTCAGCTTCACTCAGTATTGAATTGAACTTTTGCAAAAACTGAGTAAACTTTTCGTTCCAACAACTAGCAGCCTGCCTTACACCATATAATGATTTTTTCAATTCACACATCAGTTTACTTTTATCACAATCGAGGATCAATTCCTCTGGAATCGCCATGAAGAGCTCTTCCTTCAAATCGCTGTTTAGAAAAGCGGTCTTGACGTCAAACCAGATGACTTCAAGGTTGTTTTGGGTTACCATACCCAAGAAAACTCACAAAGACTTATATCCGAAAAAGTCTCAGAGTAATCAACGCCTTTTTTTCTGTTGAAATACCCATGCGACAAGACGTGCTTTATATCGCATCACTCCACTATCTTTACCATGCATAATCTAGAATACCCACTTTGAATCAATCAACTTCTTCTTTGGGTCTCCTTTAATAACTTTCCAAGTTCTAATTTTTTCATGTGATTGCTTCCGACCACTTTGTTTTGTCAAATCCATTGATGGCTTCTTGATGTGAATTTAGAGTGTGCTCAGTGAAAATAACTTCACATATTTTCGGTGGTTTGATGTTTTTATGATCCCTGAGACCTAGTGTAGCATGTCTAAAAAGTAAAAGGATTAAAAGAAGAGAATTAAAACTAATATATTCCTTTACTATAAAACAGATATCAACTCACATAGACGGGATGTTAGCGGATATAATCTTCACGCGGTGGCTGGCCCTTCCAACAGCGCCGACTTTACTGTCTTCATCGTCGGAAACACATGGTTGAAAAGAAAGAATTCTCCCTCAACTCAACGGTCTGTTGAAAGAGCGCCACTGTGCCTGCGGAACCTCCTTGAAACTCTTTCTGTCTGATCTATCACCCCCCGCCCCGCCCCCCTTGCCCGCCTTGATTCCATAGTTTATTTATTTTCCGGCGTAGATCCTCGGTATAAAAAGAGTGAACCCGAGACCCACATTATGGCATTTTATTATAACTAATCGTCGAAGAAAGAACTTCTGCTCCAGTGCCACCAAATACTGATGGCCATGATGTCTCTGGCGTCGGTTTCTCCGCCGCGTTTCGGAATAAGTCTAATCTAATTTATCAAGTGTGTCAGTAGTTATTCTTTTGATTCAAATCTCCTTCAGACATAATTTGTAGTGATGGAGAGATTGTTTTGATGTGTCTTCTGACAGCTATAATTATGTAGTTTCTAAGTCCTTCAGACATGTTGTTCATAGTCAGAGTGACTAACTAAGTTTCTAAGTCCTTTAGACATGTTGTTTATAGTTATAATGATTAACTAAGTTTCTAAGTCCTTCAGACATATTGTTCATAGCCAGAGTGTCTAACTATATTTTCTAAGTCCTTCAGACACAGTTGGGTTCTCTGGCTGTCCTTTTTCCCTATGTCCATCAGACGTAGTTTAAATACGAGGGCTCTATGCTCGATATATGTGTAGGACCAGGTGTTCAAGTTTCTCTAGTTTATGAATTCATATTTCTTTACTAAAAATGTAAGACGTAGTAATATTTCATGACGCCCTAAAACAGCAGGTTCAGGTTTGTTCTTTTCGTATGGCTACGAGCAGGTCATCTTGAACTTTTGTTTGGGACCTATTTAGGTCATATGCTGTCTTGTTGGCACCTTTTCCGTTACTATTTGCGGTGCGCAACTTGTGAGAAAGTAGTGGCTCGCTTAGATACTACTTTCTTTTAGCCCGTTAGGCGCTCTATGTATTAAAAAGATAGTATCTACTTTTGTGTTTTGTATACCCCAGGGTGTGGGTAGTCATATGTACTATTGATTGCTCTAGCATTACTCATTAGGAAAGGGCCGGCCATAGTACAATTTACTGTCGATGCATGATTGTTAGCCATCCTCAGTATACATAAAATATAGAAGATCCTCTTACAGGACATTTCTCCGTGGGTATATGTGACTCCCCTTAAGGTTTAATACAAGCTGGCTAGCTTGACAGATATTCTCCTTAGTAACTCTAAACATACAGATTATATAAGTAGGTATGTATCTATTAGAAATTGGTTCTGTAGTATTCATGACCTGGCCTTTCTAGCTTTAGTCTAATGACAGCCCGTAAATATTGTTTTGAATGTATTCTCTCAACGTAACTGCCCATTTTACCTTGGCTGTGTTGACTTAGACACGTATTCTCTCAAGCAACAGTCAGTACCTGTATATTTGGATATTGTATAGTCACCAGGCGGTCCGATCAAACATTTTCAACTTTTATAACTGCCACCCATTTAACATAAAATCTAGTTATTTGATGTAATCCTATATCTTATTGTTTTTATAATAAATGTATTTATGTTACTTAATTATCATCTTGTACCTCCTTGATATGTTGAAGTATAAGTTACGTTGTTAGACTAGTTGGTTGACTTGAACTTTACCTGGCTTAACAACCTCTTCATCAGCTATTCTTTGACTTCATCATACAAGTCTCGGGACTCATTGCCACTTATCTCCTGTATTCCTCCTCCTTCTTATTCTTCTTCTTCTTCTTCACCTACCCAAATTTTTGCTAACAAAAAATATTCATCATCACCAAATTTCATTGACAATGGATTTGAATCTTGTTCATTGAATACGATATCTTGAGTGACAGAGACCATTTCTTTATTGTATCTTAAACCCTGTAATGTGTTGAGTCATGCTCATATCCAACCATAATTACTCTCTTTTGACTCAGGATTAAATTTCTTTCTCAGCTGCGTTGGAATATTCATACATGCAATTGACCCAAAGACACGTAGGTGGGAGACATCTGCGGGCCTATCCCCGAGATGTTTCGAGTTGATTCCATTGCGAGATTGGTCGTTCACGTGACACAATCTCGAAACTTTTTCTATTTAGCTATTCTTGAAAAAAATTTCGTTACAGATTGAGATTTTTTCATTCGGATAGATCTCACTGCGGTTCCACCTCTCGGAATCGTCAATATCGCAACAGATAGTTCGATAATATTTGTTGTTGGACAAAATGTAAAATGGCGTAAACATAGCCTTACTATTTGATAATAAGAGAACTTGAAGAATTTGAAAATGAATTTAATAGAATGCCACGTATATTTCGTGAACGCGAAGACCCTTTTGAGCTGTGTGATAAGAAATTTATTAATTTGTTCAGGCTTAATAAACGGTTTTATTCAAATAGAAAGGCATTCCATCCATATGCTGTATGTTATTTAATTTTGGCTTTTTATGTACCTATTAAAGTTATTAAGATATATCATACATGATGTAATAAGTTATACTAGTAATAGCTTTTTATTTAATCGTTTAGCGAAACAAAGAAACATACATAAAGTGTAATCGGCTTTTGCTCTTTGCTTATTCTCTTCCAATCCAATTTTATTTAGACTTTATCTATGGCTAACCTTAACCAACAAAAAGTAAAACCGAGATAAAACGAAGATGTCGAAGACAACATTTTTGTTATTCTATTGTTTAAATGGCTGAAGGGTGCGTTCACACAGCTATAAAGTAAATCTCAAATCACAATGTTTGACACCGGAAGTTCGGAATTTTTCGCTTAATACGAAATTAGAAGACTCAACACGAATTGCGAGATTATTAACTCAGGAATGGCTACTTTACGGATATGAAATTACGAGTTCGAGTTGAACATGGCGAGATTCACCGTAGTAAGATAAACTCGCAACATCTCCGGGATAGGCCCACTGGCTTCTTTCTGTTCCAGATACAATTGTTCTAATTTCACGTTCTGATTTTACATTCTCTTGAGGTTTGCACGGGCGCAGAGTTTTCCATTTTAATACATTTTGATTACAATAATCTGTGCTGTTGTCCATGTACAACACTTTCATGGCTCTCCCGAATTTATTTTACACCATTTAGAATTCCTTGAATTGATCAAGATGGTTGCATATTTTAGGAACACAAAATATGTCTTCAATAGTTGCATCTTCTGAGTTACCTCGTTCGAATGTTTTTATTTGGATTTTTCCCATGCCTTTAACCTCATAGATATCATTATCAACCAAATGGATTGTTTGACTACTTGATGGATGAAAATTTGTAAACCAATCTCGCCGGCAAGTAAAGTGTTGTGAAGCACCACTATCGGTAAACAAGACTTCACTTGTATCAAGGCTCAGTAATGTCTGTATTTGTTCTTCCGATGGTAAGTTAGTATTCTCTTCGTTTTTTCGTTGCTATGAACGCACATCCGTTTGATAATGTTTCTGATGACTGAGCATTCTTCTACTTGCCACAGGCTTTCTTACGGCACTCCCTTGCCATATGAGCTTTCTTTCCACAATAAAATCATTCTCCATCGAATTAGTATTTTCTTCTTTGTTGTTCATAGTTTTTCCCGATTTCACGGCTATCTCCGGCCACCAAAATTCATGGCGGCAAATGCGTCATTTGCTTCGTCTGCTGTGAGACGGCTTTCTTATTTAATGAGTTTCTCCATCAAACTGATGTTCACTGTTTTATTTTGTTCTTGCACACTATCCCATGCTGTTTTCAGAGCATCATATTTTGATGGCAACCTTCCGAGTATCTTTGCCATAATTATCTCCTCATCCACTGTTTGACCAATATCTTTCAATTGCTGTGCCAAATTTTGTATTTTTGAAACATATTCGATTATCGAATCTACCAGATCCATGCGGTATTCATGTAATCTTTGTGTTAAAATCAGCTTATTTTAAGCTAATTTCTGTTCGTAAATTTGACTCAGCTTGAGCCGCATTTCCCGTGCTGTGGGGCTTGTTATCTATCAATGGTCGTAATCATTTGGATTCCATAGACAAGGATATTACATACATTGCCTTGTTATTTTGTTTGTACCACAAACTCGCTGTTTCTGAAATAGCGCCATTGTCCACAGCATTTTCCGGCAATTTACTTCTACCTTGCACCTAATCAATTAACCCACACGAAACTAATAGTTGTGTGACTTGAAACTCCCGCGCTAAAAAGTCATTTCCGTCAAATTTTTTGTCATATGCCTTGTAGATATTTCTTCTTACATTTTTATTTCACACACGGCACAAGTTTTTGATAGACAAAAAATGGCCACCAGAACTTTACCGATGCGTCCCTTCCTAAAACCGTTCTTCCAGATCAAATCACATTTTATTTTAACCACGAAACGTATCTGGGCCCATTACCTTTTGGAACGTGAGATGAATATTATTGTATTTGTCTGGGATAACCCGTATAGTAATTGTTACAAGCTATTATACGTACGGAAACGGGTTTGTATAAATTGTAGTTTTTGTTCATAAACAGAGAACAAGACGCGACAAAAGACTAACTCATAAGAACACAAGCGTAATGGTAGTGCTTGCATGTGCATACCATCTCACGCCAGTAAGTACAAACGTTTAAATACTTAGAAGGCCCTACGCGTGTATGAAGCGTAAGATATTCAATAGAGCAGAAGAACATACTCCGTGGTGGCGGTTCCTAAGCCGGTGGCAGTACACGTATATTAATAGATATTACGGAGTTTAACAGCTAGGTGCTCAGAGTGTCGCCAACTACTATCCGTAAACGAGACACAGGCCCAACTCCACGATACACAAATAGCATCAACGTTAGATGCCAGATCAAGACATTTACAAGTACTCCTTACCAAAGTTTGCCGATATCTAACGAAATTATCACATCGTTTGGATGGTTCTGTTTTAACCGTCTATCAATATGGGTGGCATTGGTATTAGAACGCTTTAAGCTAAGAATGTCAGCAACACTTTCAAATTTGTCTAGAATGATGAATGTCATGTTTGACACATTCGTTTATGAAATAACATTAAATTAGCACGATGCTCGCACAGTGGTCCTGGACAAGCTAGTGGACTGTGGGCTAACCATGAATGAAGAGAAATTTAAATTTTGTGTAAGAGAAGCCAATGTTTATGTCACATAATATATACCAAGAACCTTAAACTTGACCTAGCACGTTTACCTGCAATTGTGGAGCTACCAGAGTCCAAATCATTACGACTACGCAGCGCAAGACTAGTATACCCAGATAATACGCCACTGGTAGTAAGAATTAAATTTTGAGGGAGAGAGTGAGTTTGTGGTTGTACACCCTCCTAAACCCTGAAGGCCGAGAATATGTATAAATATTAAATGTTTTGTAAACCATTTGGATTAGTTTAATAGTAATTAAGACATTTAAATAATGCAAATGGTATCGAGGCTATTATTTATGTGTTTTTTTCAATTGTTAATTTTGTGTGTAACGGAAAACCTTGTGAATATTAGGCTTAAGTCTGAAGCCTGGTCTTAAAATGTAGCATATACATTTGAAACATCTTCAATGCTAAATATTTTAGTTATACTTAATGTTATTTAAATTTCTATTAACAATACTTGTGGTTCTGGGGAAAGAGGAGGGGTGTCAAATACCCTGTTTGCCTCTCTCCCCCTTGGGTGCACCCCTGCTTACAGCAAAAGATATGTGTAAATATTCTAACAATAAAACAATGACGTAGCGATAGAGTATTAATAGTGCGAGATAATCTCCCTATGTTATTGAGTTTTTACGCATCTAAATAGCTTCTGGAGCATAAATTCTCAAGTTGGGAGACTAGTTTGTTTCCAAACAGCATTGTGTGAGATAAGTTAGGCTTTAACAAATAGTTTTAATTGCAAAGTGAATTGGACAATCCACCTAATTCCCTCTCCCAAAGATCTGATGGATGCTTGATCGATGCATCACTTCATTTTACTATTATTATGATTGTTTGCTTTGAGTATTGCTAACTGTGTTCTTTTAACTACACTAGGCTAATTGAATAGGATGTGCCTCTTACGCATTCAGAAATTTGCCCATACCACTCTTAGCCCCGACATTAATATTTACTTAAATGTTTAATCATGTGGATATCATTACAACTTGAGGACTGCCTATGTGGTCTAGTGGTCATAGGTTCTGGCTACGAACCCAGAGGTCCCGGGTTTGATTCCCGGCGCGTCCGGATTATCTGGGAAGCAATGGGTCTGGAACGGGCTAGATTCAGCCTAGGATGGATAAACAAGGAGCTACTCGAATAAAGTAGTAGTGGCTCCGGTATAGAAAGCCGAGTTTAATGGCTGGAGTCATCAATGTGCTGACCACATGACACCCTCTATCCGTAAGAGTTGGCGCTAATTTGCCAAACAGTTTGGTCGCCACTTGGTAGGTATATCCTGAATGCGGGCTGACACCATGGATATACTTTAATTACATTTTGAGTGGATGGTAATCATCGTTAGGGATAAATAAAAGAAGAGAATATAGGAGTGGGGTAAGAGGGCTCAAAAATTCCTAAGATAGCATACAGTTAAAGGGAAATAATAATGTTCGAGAATCACTGTTCTATAGGGACACATCTTCAAATATATCCCTTGAAATAATCCCTTGACGTTCTTCGACAACGGTGGTTGAGGTTCCTCGGCCCCCAAATCTCCGTTGCAACTTTTAGAGTACAGAATACCAATTAATTTTTCTCAGAATACGCTACTGCTTTATGCAGCCTTGATTGAATGCCTCCCCCCAAAGTAAATGACTGGGTGCGTCACTGATTAAGTAAATTATTATTTTACCTTTTCCTTCTAAATCATCTTGAAATGGTGAAATCACACTCTTGACTTTTGGGATTCTATGATTTATAATTATATAAAATCACAATTACTCATAGGTAATTAATATAAAACAAAAACTAAAAGAACACTTTTAAAACTCCACGATCCTTTGTACTAAATAAAATCAAGAATTACCATCAACTACGGTTTAAGTAGCCTCGTTACCCACCCCCGCACCTCTTCTCTTTCCCCCCATCTATCCTTGCTGAAATGCTTAAATTTGAAAAAGTGGTTAAATATGTTTGCCAAATACATGATAATACATGTGACTAGAATACCTAAACATAACTCAATGTATTTAATTAGTGTATAATTTAAAGCTTGCTACGTAAACTATTATTTTACAATTAATTATATATATATATATATATAATTATGTATTTTTAATTAAACTATACTAAATTAGCTTAATAAATAAAAATTGTGATCTTGAATCTTTTTTTTTTCAATAGTTGGCACAATGCTTAGCTTGCTTCACATAGGCAGCATAACCTGGGGTGTAAACAGTGAGCTCATTGGCCAATTATTTATGGGTGAGTGGAAAGGAATATGTTGCAACCCCCTAGATATAGGGCAAGGTCATTAGAGCCTCCCTAGCTTGCCTTGTGGTTTTCAAGAAGCAAGCCCTGGGTTTCCTATTGTGCTAAGTAGAACCTTTTGGAAAAAGAATTACTTAAAACAGTATTCTTGGAATATGAACCAAATTAGTTTTAAAATTAATAATTCATTACATGTATATTTATTAACAATTTAAACATTCGTGTTTACACAGGGCGCACTAAGATACCGATAAAAAAAAGTTATTACTAAGACCAGTGAGGACCAATAATGACCTAGAATAGAAACGCATGCTAAAACAAGAGAAACAAAAACATAAATATGATATAAGTGTGGTTGAACACCCCCCTTTTTTGTAAGGGTGATAGCATATGGTCATAGAAAGGTAATGTTTGGGAGCCAGCAGTGGTGGTAGAAAAACAGCCAGCTCCAAGGTGTTGTGTAGTCAAGGATTTTCATGGCAACGAGCGCTGAAAACAGTTTGTGCTCAACACATGAGGGATGCCGATCTATACTATACTTTTATATATGGTAACGAGTACCGTAGAAACAGTAAGTTCCTACAACATTCACTGAATCCTTATTTCAAACACACGCTTGTATTAAATGATAAGGATGTCATACCCTTTACTTATCTCATAGTCATCCCACTTTTGACATAATTACAGCTGAAAACCCCGATCCTCAGAAACAGGAAATGCCACAACAATCCCAACCTAAATCCACAAAGAAAACACGCCATGGGTGACAAATAAAAGTTCCCATTAGATACCAGTAGGTTGATCTTACTCTAAGACTATTTCAAATTATGATGTATTTCTTCAGTGTACGTTCGTAAACCATGTCTGTTAGTTTGTATGTCAGCTTAGATTAAACTGAAATTAAAAGGGGGAGATGTATATTAGTAATATTCTATTTGTTTAGTTGGTAGTAATAAGAAATATGAGGAGTGGCGTTGTAGGTAATTTACTTCAAATTTCCGGCAGATCCAGGCACCATACCTATGTAGATTTAGATTAGTTTTAGGCACCTATGAGTGTAATCGCCACTATGTGTACTCGTGTGGCAATTTCAAATATAGAAGTTGTGGCATCTTAATCTAGAGTCTTCTTAGTAATGTATGTTCCACTTTAAAGCTAATTTACTCAAAAATTCCGGTAGATCTGGGATCCACACCTATGTAGATTAGTTTTAAGCACCTATTAGTACAATTGCCACCATGTGTGCTCGTGTGGCAGTTTAAAATATGGTAGTTGTTACACCTTAAATTAGATGCGTCATATCGCTATCAAAAACCAACATTTACTTTAAACTTAATTTCCGGCAGGTCTGGGTACCACATTTATATAGATTTGCTGTAGCCTGTGTTAGATTATTTTATCTCTTCTCAATTGATCTCCAACGGGTGTTATTTTCTTTATTTTTTAATTTCTAATTAATAATTACATTATTTTTCTTTAAAACTAACTTTATTTGTGTGCTGCGCTCTATATTCCTTTTTATAACTAAGTTTATACCCTTGATTCCGTCTATGAGATGTTTTGGAACTAATTTTATGTCAATTGTGCTCTATTAGATGTTTTGGAACTAAGGTCTGGATTAGTGTCTTTTATCTTTCATAGGTTAGCTTAAAACGCTTTGTTTATTTTGGATGTGGCGGACTTCTGGCAGCTAGTAACATTTATTTTTATGATTTCGCAGTTTTTGTTACTATTTACATTTTTACAAGGTCTTCGAATAATTATTTACTACGTAAACACGAAATGGTGATAACTGAGCCAAACACATTTTGATATGCACAATCCCTTGGTCATGGTATACGTTCTATAATAAAAAAAAAGTTCAACATGGCGACAAAGCGTAAAACAATACACACAGGTATAAGAACAACTTTTAAACCTAATACAGATAATTTTAGGCCTAATGTTGAAACTTCACCATGTGAAACAAAGGGAAAGAAACCTCTTCCAGACCCAACATCAGTAACACAAGTTCTACTAATGATGATACTGCATATATGTAGAAAAACTGTGTTTGTGGATACTAGTTTGAAGGTTGGTGTGTATGGTGGAAGTTTATTCTTAGTTTCTTTGGTGGCCGATGTTCTTCCCATACCTAAAACGTACTTTGCTAGATCAGATAATTTATTTAACCAGTATTTTGTGAAATTTGGTTGGGGCTGGACACTGGCATTAACCGCACCTTTTCTTGTTCTTACCACTTATACCTACTGTTGTGGAAAACGTGATAAAATTGTTCAACATTTAGCGCGTTTGGGCATCGCCACATTTGCATGGTACTTTTGGACAAAGCTATTTAACTATGTTGAAAATAATTATGGAAGATGTAGTATCTCATTAAAATCGTTACAGTCTAAGCAAATGTGTTTAGCAAATGGTTCATTTTGGCATGGCTTTGACATTTCTGGACACACATTTATATTAATTTATAGTAGTCTTGTTATTGCAGAAGAGGCTCGAGCAATCATTGGTTGGGAAGGTATTAAAGATTTAATTCGAAATGAGAACCATTTTAGGACAACTAATGGATTGCCATCAAATACGAGTCCATTACGTGGTTTGTCGAATGATGAATTTGCCATCTTAAAACTGTCTTATGAAAAGTTTACACCTTACATTCGTTCCTT
This sequence comes from Timema californicum, assembly GCA_902141385.1. NCBI lineage: Eukaryota > Metazoa > Arthropoda > Insecta > Phasmatodea > Timematidae > Timema > Timema californicum. The sequence goes on along the minus strand of CABFOW010002617.1, from coordinate 76,781 downwards.
ATTTATTGCTATGACATTCTTCTCAATTATGTGGGATGTGATGTTGATAAGTACCATGTTATATTACCACATAATGATTGAAAAATTTATTAGTGGTGCCATTGCTATTTTGACATGGTTCGTGACTTACCGCTATTGGTATACTATTCCTCGAGTGTTGCCAAACTTGCCGGGTGAAGGATTATTTAAGTATAAAGATATTAAACTATCAAGAGAACCTTCTTTTAAGAAAAGAAAAGTCCCAAATAAATCCTCAACTTCAAAAGGGGAATTACCAAAGTTTATGGGCATGCCGCTATATGGGTTGAAAAACCAGGAGAAAGATGTTCGAGATGAAGATGAAAACTATGAAAATGAAGCATCAACAAGTTTTTCGAAGATATGACTTAAATCTATTGAGCCTACAGTCTGAAGCACGCTCTTTGTAATACAGGATAGGGTTTGATAGGGTGCTATTAATTTTATCTGATTGGCGCTGTTTGAAAAAATGTTTTTCGTAAAATAAACCTATCATTTAAATATCAGTTTAATAAGTTTGAATTTGATGTGCAATGTTTCCCAAAATTATGGAATAAGTTAAACTAGGGCCTACTTGAGAGGCGCTTAGATATGAAAGTCTGAACTTCAAATACAAGTTGTTCAAAATCAAAAAACCACCTACCAAAATTCATTACAAATAATACTTCTATTTCTCTCGATGAATCTTTGCAATTAAAATTACACCTATGAAAACCCTCAAATCATAATCAAACAGTTTTTTAATAGGCTTACCTTATTTTTTTATTTAAACCCATTATTTACTTTATTGAACATTATTTTTCTTGTAAACATTGGTAGCCCACAGTGTTGCAGATGAAACCTTATAGGATTTTGTATTTTACTCAACATTTTTAGTTCAAACTAAGCTTGCTTCTCAAACCCTGGCAATTAAGTAGGTACAACCAATTGTTAACTTGGGCTAATTAATTGGTGTTGATTTTTTTTTGCTAGGCTATAGTTTATTGCAGTGGTCGGCAATTGGCGGCCTGCGATTCATATCCAACCTGAGAAGCTCACCCTTCTGGCACATAAAGCCACAATCTGTCTGTCAGAAGCCTAAAGTACCTACTTGAACAAATAAAGCTACTAAGTTATTAAAAAACAGACTCATTCATAAATATTATTAATTCATAAGTATTAATAAATTAAGAACATGAGATAATTAATAAGTACACATTTAAATCCAATGAAAAAAAATACATTTCTTATTTTCTGCTATTTTGCTAAAGTCAGGCGTTATGGTGGGCAGACAATTTTTAGCGTGTCTTGCGAGTGCTCTTGGTTCAACTTGTTGTGAAGACTTGTTTTGATAAGTTATTCATTGCTTGGAATCTCGCTTCGCAGGCATGTAGACTCGAACATAGTCAAAATGATATCTCGAACATTTACAGGCAATGAAGGAGCTGAATTAGGCCAAAACCGCTCCAAACGGCTGTATTTTTTTTGTTTTGTTTTTGTGAACATTATATTAACTCGAACATAGTTACAAAATGTTGGAAATTTAAATCTTCACAAGTAAAGGGAAAAAAAGCGGCTTCTTACGGATTTGGTTAAAAATATAGAAATTGAGTCTCTCAAAAAAACGTTGGTATGGTCAAACAAAATTAATTGCCGGCCACTGGTTTATTGAATATAGAAAAAATGACAAAAAAAACCAATAGAAATAGTTGTTCCAGTAGCCCTATCTCCTATTGAAGTGTGGTAATTTTTTTAGCCTCACGTAGACTACCTAGACAATACATCAAATTTATTTTGTAATCATGAATAGGGCTATACTAAAGTTGACTAGGTACCCTTACAGGAACCTTAGCATGACTAGGATAGATGAACTCATGTTATAACTCACGTCCCAATTAAACCCTACTTTAAAAAACCCATAATATTTGTATTATCATAGTTGGCAGGTATCATCCTTATAAAAGAAACTTGGTAACCCTAGTTTGGCTTTATTTATTTACTTATTTTTATAACCTGTTAATTTAAGTTTAATCCTAAATTTATTTGGTTAGTAGAAAGCGCAGGACCCTAAAGCAGATTTTATCATTAAAAAGGCCATGTTGAGATTGTGTTTAAAAGTCAATACCTAAAATACGAATGAGTTATCGTATATGTGTTATTTAAAAAAAATTAATGTTGATCATCAATTTAAAAATATTTATTTTTTCTCGCTTCTCTTTGATCTTCCCCTTAACTCCTGCACTACACTTCCTGACTCTTCCTGGCACACTTGTTGAAAAAATGCTAACGAAGAGCATGTTCTTATTAACTTCTCAATATAATGCTTGCTGTCGGCCTAATTATTAGCAGTTATTATATTTTGTATATTATAATTTGTACGATTGGATAACCTTTATATATATTTTCTGAGCTGTCAAACTACCACACTTGTTTTTTTAAATGGAATGTTAAAATTGTTTTGTTCCCTTGCTATTTCAATAGACAATTATTTTTTAAACTAATGCATTCTAGCTGACGCAAAATGAGTTATTTTGTAAAATAAAAGGTTACAATATTTAGTATGTTTGTGTCAAATTGTTGATTGTATCTATATTTTAAAATACCTAATTTGATTTTTTAAATGTTCTGCCAGCAACTGTACTTGCCAGATTTAATTTAATTGTGCTGAAAATGTAATAGTGGCCCTAATTTTTTCATAAACATTTATATCCTGCTTAATAAAGTCCTACCCCAAGTACCTAAATAGGATTCAAATCAAATCCTTACTAGACACTGTCAGTAAACCAGTCCATAAGATCGTGTATTGGTGGTGTTTTCAAGCACAACAAAACATAACATGACATTTTGTCATTTTATTCTCAAATATATGGGAAGAAAATGAAACATTTTCTAAATCTAATTATAATAACCCACAAGGGAATCAGGGTTTGAATCTCGGTCAGATATAATAAGGGTATTTTTCTTAAACGGTTTCCTACTCTCTCTTCAGACGAACTGGTACATTTCCTCTAAAATTCTACTTTATTTAATCCTACCCATTAGTCCCTAACAAGTAGTAAGATGTTGTGTATTAAATAATAATTAGTTAGTAGATTTTATAATTATTAATCTTGATAATAATAAATTATAGATTTAAAAATGATTATTGCTGTCGCCAGTAGCCAACAATGAATTTTGAGATTACAAAATTAATTGCTATAAAATAGGTTGAGCTTAGTAATAACTAGACCTATATTTAAAGACCGGTACTGTACATTCTATTCAACCATTTTTGTCATTATAAGGTGTTTCGAGATAAATTACCAAACACTAAAAATTCTGAATGTGTTTTGCCATATACGACATTAATGGTAAGCCCAGAACCATAATTTCTAATCATCTTGAAGGGATTAGGTTTCATATCCTTGTTGGGAAAATGTATCAGGAAGGATACAAGTGGTACAATTTTCTGAATATTCCATTAGTACTTTTGTTCACAATAGATAGCCTCTCACACTATTTTATTTATTTTTTAACAACTCATTTTACTACCCAAGGTTGTATATACTACACTAATGTTCTAGGAATGAAGAAGGTTTAATTTAGAGGAAGTATACTTTTATTTGTGGGGAGATAGAAATTGTAAAACTATTTAGTAAAAACAACCCTTAGGACACTCAAATGGGATCAAACCCCCACCATCAACAGTCCAGTCTATTGCAAGAGTGACACCTTAGACCATGTAGCCACTGAAGCAGGTGACATAATATTTCTAGTGACATTTCACCAATTCAAATATGAGCCAATCATAACATCTTAAAAGCTTTATTTTGGGCTACCGAGCGTAGGTTAGTCTCAATGCAAATAATAACCACAGTGCAATCTGTGACACTTTGATGAACTACCAATAAACTAAGCCCGTCAACAACTTAACAGCAACTGGTAGAGACTAGCGTTAGCTCAGTATCGGGGTGTTGGACTGACATACTTAGCTCTGACCCGAAATGGCAGGATTCAATTTATATTCTGCCTTCTTGACAATGTTCACTGTGTTTTCATCATGATTTCCATTTTCCCTCCAGGAAAATACTAATATATTTCCTTTTAAATTCACCTTCCTAATTATCTCCTTAAATTGTGCAAGTTGTAGATACTGTAAGGACACAATGCACCCTCTGTCACCTCCAAAAAATAAGTTAGCCACATTCGGCAAGTTACCATGACAAGTGTTATTTGATAGATAAAAGTAGATCTCGGGTCAAGTTTTTGTTTTTTATACCAAATGTCTTATATTGAGCAAATAATGAAACTATGAACCACCATGACAAAACGTTTAAATAGGCTACTATTTAGAAAAGTCAAAACTAAATTTAATAAAATTCTTTCAAAACACTTCTGTGCTAAGAGTATTTGAAATTTTATTTATTAACGTTTATTATTTACTGGATGATTACTAAAGTTTAATTTTAATAGACACTTTTTATATCCCAGTCCCTCCCCATTTTGTCCTCCTCACCCCTCACCAGATTATTAATCTGAAATAAGAAAACTATCAATTCTCAAGTGACATAGATCTCAAAATATTTCTTGAGGCTGGCCATTGTTATACCTAAGCCCCAACAGCCCAAAGTATTTTGTTCATGTCCATTGAGTAAAACTTTTCTCTTAAGTCAACATCATCTTTTTAGAGTTGTAACTGTATGCTAACAACACAAAAACACAATGGCTTGTTCTTTGTGTTTCATTTGAAAATATTACTACCATATTATCTAATTACAGTACTTACATCATGAATATATTCCGTTCACCGTAGGAATTGACTTCTGAAAGGCCTTTTTCCCTACCATAAATCTACTATATAGTAAGATTTGGTAGGAAAAAAGATCTTTCAGAGAGTAATTCCTACCATGAATAGAATATAGTTATTTTTTATTATGTATATATATTTATTTGTATTTATTTATTAATAAGCAGATACTTAGATTTCTGATTAAATCATTATTTTTTCTCATTTATTGATATTACTTTATATTAAAATATTGTGTCACCTAAATGAGATCTTTTTACAACAAATATGTCAACATAAGAGTTAAAAACTTTAGTTTTGTTTGGTCTGGCCTAGAAATAAATATTTGATTGAGTCTAAATCATCCTCCATATTGGTCCTCTACTTCATTGTTTAGCTATAAGTCACCAGTTGGAATCAAACAAGGGCACAAAGAAGTGACTGGAGATTCTTATTTAGCAAATCACATTTTATTTGTCTATTTGAAATACAATCACAAAGTGATTATTTTTGAACAAATTAATTGATTTGTTTAGATATTCAAGGTAGTATTGTATTTATTGGAATGTTTTTTTTCCCTAATAATAAATATATTTTTTAAATATTTACTTATTAAGTTAATGTGCTGTTTGGTAAATGTTATTAATGTGAATACAACTTTAGGATGCAGCCCTACTTTCTCTTTAGTAAGCCTCGTGCCTACCCTTTAAGGGTAAATATGTACACACACGTGTAGAACCGGAATAGTTGGCAAAAAGAAATCATATCAAATAAAAACCATAGAATTTTTTTTGTCGCTATGTCTAATTTTAATAGAAAAGGTTTAAAAAAAATATAAATGCATTTTTTTTGCAGTCAAATTTAATTAAAACGTTACTATTTTATTAGTGTCATTTTATATGATTGGATTATAATCTTTTTCAAAAGTGATAACATTACCTGACAAATGGATTTGTGAAAGAAGTAGATCTAGTAACTTTTCTGTCAGATAAGGAAGGACCTTCTAATGAGAATTGGACTGTATTAAAGTACTTGTTTGTTTTAAGCATAGGGGAAAACAATTCAAGGTGGCTGAAACTAAATACAATAAAGTTAAATTACATTTGATGTCTTCTCATTATTTTAAAAACTATTGTTGTGTTGAAGTATGTTTTTCAAATGCTTATTTTATTTATTGCTGGAAGTATGGAACTGTTTGACATACGTTGTATTAAAACTTGTCCTAAGCACATCACAATGACATAGTTGATACACAATTCCCCATTTTAACTGGTGACTATAAAAACTTTTTTTTTGTAAACCCTAATCCTTGCACAGGAAAATGTGAATATGTTAAAAAAAAAAGCCAAAGGCATAATTTCAATCAAAATAAATAAATGCAATTTAAAGTGGTATGGAAAACGATTTTAATTAAAAGTAAACTAGTGGGGTTGATGTTGTAGGTAACAACTCAAATCGAATATATGAAATAATTTTGAAGCTGAATCAAAGTTTGAATATTTTTTGTTAATTGTTTTATGCTGGTTAAATTAATATATTCTGTTTAAAATTATACATTTAAATCACTTAGAAAAGGTATTATTACATATTTTTGTAATATTACATTCTAATCTGATTAATTCAATCGTTGTCACAAAATGTAATTCATTTACTTAAGATCTTTCATATGACTATCAATTTGCAATGGCTCAGAAGGGTAATAATTTAATATAAATAAAGTAATTTACTTGTCAATATTTTTATTGTTGAAGCTTCATATTTTTCAAAGCTGATATTTTTTTAAACCAAGTCGAAGCTTCGCGTACCTCTAGCTGAGCTCGGAATAATCTGTATTAATTGCTGATATAAGATTGTTGTTATGACAATGTTCTCGATGTCATTAAAATAGGCTTGAAGTTGTTTTTAAAACAATCTTGAGCTGTAGATTTGCACAAAAATCACAAAACGTCTATAAATTGTCACTACCTAAGCCTTCCACAAACTCTTTGATTTGGATTCGTAAATAAGTTTTCTTAAGCAATTTTTCAACGGTGACAATTGAGCTGTATGGATTCAAATCTAATTTAATTAATTAATTTTGGTTTTAAAATAATGCACATAGCTTAGATAGAAACTTTCATTCATTTAAGGAGTTTTAGAGGCTCTTTAGTTAGATAATTCATAATGTCTAAAAGGTTGTGTTAATGTGTTTTTTTGTTGGTCTTATTTTTAATGATTATTGTAATGGTACTTCATTATCACACTAAGTAATAATTTTAAGTGAAAATGTACAAATATCTAGTTCTGTTGACATTATTTCAAACATACTTGTATGATTATTTAAAATTTTGTGTAATTATTTAAAATATTTTATTTATATTTCTGTGATAAAGTTTGTTATGAAATGTATTTATTTCTGTAATGTATTTATCTATTCACAATTTAGACCTCTGGTGCCTTATGTGTTGTTTTTTTTAAAAAAAATTCAGAAATCTTGTAAATTTGTTACTATTTTATCTCAAATTGTGATATTCTATATTAAAATTACTGGAAATTTTTCTGACACTTTATTAGTTTTCTCTCCAAAATGTAAACTGATAAAATGTGTGTAGCCATTAAATTGAGAGCATTTTTATTTCTAGTTTGGTATTAGCACTATATATCAAGTTTAATGACTTTAAATATATTTAGAAGTTTCCATTCTTATATGCTGACCATGATCTTTTCAAATCACCTTTCACTCTAAAAAATTAATTCTCTATTGCAGTGTTTCAAGCATCAAAGCCTGTTCTTTGATATACATTTAGTCAAGAATGTTTCCACCAAATAAACACATTCTTAGTGAATATGGCCTAACTCACTTTGCACTTATGGTTTCTAAATTATGTAAATAGATTTGTTTTGTTGTTTTGATTGCAGAACAAATATATATTTCATTTCGGTATTTAACAAGCACATGACTTACAAACAATTCTAGAAACAACAAACCTAAATGACATATCAAGAAAAATCCCTATATACATAGACTAAACAAACTCTTGCAGATACTTAATAGCCTTTACTCTCAATTGTGGTGCCCATACCTATCCCTGAGTTTTAATAATAACTATTTTGTTTATAAATGTGATAACAAATTAACGGAGACTTTGATGTAAGGTTATGAACTTTGCCTTCCCTTCCCTGTCACAGCTTTGAGGCTTTTTTTTAGCACAGCATCTTACTACCTGTTCGGGTCATACATTTATGTTCTAATTACGCTAATGGTTTTAAGGATGAGGAAGACTATATTTATAGAAAGTGTATTCACATTTGCATGAAGGGAGAGTGGAAAACCTCAGTACACCACCCAACCATGATTCAAACAATCTACCTCCGAGTAGTGCGGTCGAAGCTTTGTTAATATTTAAAATGGTCGTTTTATTTTCATTGTAGCATGTATTTGTTTCCTCTTCTTTTAAGGTGGAGTTAAAGAGACATGTTAGTTAGGTCAGGGGTATGCGACTGACAAAGTTTTGTAAACACTGCCTAAGAGGATCAAACCAAGATTCTAAATATATAATTTTCCTTGGGGAGACATTACCATTTTGTTATTCTTACTACTCTACCAAATTATGTTACTATTACTATTTGATGTGATAAGCTATTACTATTTTAAATTAAATAATTAGTTTTTTTTCTATGCACACCACCTTTTACAACTTGTTTGGCCTATTCACAACTAAGTTCTTTTAAACTTTTTTTTTTATATGTTAGAAACACTTTATTTTTTGCAATAGATTGTATAAATGAGTAGACTTTGTTTGAAGCCTGGATAGTTTAATAGTAGATCGTTCATTCAAAACTCGCATACCAACTCACCAAAATATTTCTGAATAAATTAATGCCAATTTTCCATTGGCCCATTCTGAAAGGTTTTTTAATTTAATTATTTAGTCAAATTAAAAACTTAGTTGAATAGTATTGATTTTAATCTGCTAATTATCACCTACTTGAACATTAACTCCATTTCCTTTCGTTTACTACCCCACAGACAGCTTGCTTGTTTAACTTGTCTGGTTGTATTTGTATTGCGTTGGGATTATGGCTAATCTTTATTCTTTTTGCTCCATTCCTGTTTGCATCTTGCACCTGACCAAAACAAACTAAACAATAACACAGAGGGCTGGTTTATTTCATCGAATGTTTGGCTAAGATTAGAGAAACCTGAGTACATCCAGACTAGGGCTATTTATTATCTTACAACATCTAAAGTTGTTGGATTTATTTTAAACAGGAGATATTTTCTAACACCGTCTTACTACCCATTATGCTAATGGATTATGAATGAGAGAGGTTTAATTTGAAGAAGTGTACTCAAATTTGTGTGGAGAGAGAATGGGAAACCATTTAAGAAAAAAACTTTAGTATGCCTGACCAGGATTTAACCATGATCTCCCCACCATCGGCAGTTTAATCTATTGCAAGAGAAACACCCTAGACCATGCACCCACTAAAGCGGGTCAGGAGCTATTTAACATTCATTTCTGAACACAATGATCATGTCATTCCCTAATATAATTAGAACAAACAAAACATCCAGTTCTTCAACCATCAAACCACCAATGATAAATTTTCAAATCATGTCAGGAATCAAACACAGAACCTTTATCTCAATAAGCACATATATTACTGAGAGAACTAAGGTTGCAAACATGATCACTGCCACAAGTGGCGTAATCACATTAAATAATCTAACCCACCAGTTGTTAATGTATTCAAACAAATGATAGTGTTAGTTAATAAATCACTTAAACTCTCTTGTTTCTCTTAAAAATTTTAAAATATAGAAACTTAGCCATCTGTGACTGAAAATACATAATTAATATATCATAAGAAAAATGTATAATAAAAATCAAGACTTTTTAATCAGATTTGCTTAGTATTTTAAAGTACTAAACGTAAGATTTACTTTTACACCATAATGAACAGAAATGGTTCAAAAATAAATAATCTGAAAACATTTTTAATCATAAGCTGAATCAAGTTGATACTTTTAGTTAAAATAGTAGTTTTTCAAAACTGTTCTCAAAAGCTATCAAAATATTGTTACGGGGAAGGGGGGTGTGGTAGGCAGTTCACACTTTACCATATGAATTGTAAGTTCTTTTCAGGATATTGAGGTATGTGGTTGATTAAACACAATTGAAAACAAGGAATACTCAAGGTTTTGATTATTGGCAATTAAACAATGCACACACTGACATATGTATGTGTATGTATATGTGTACATGTATGCAGATACGTGCGTGTGCGGTCAGCAAAGGGACTCCATTAGTTCAGACTAGTGAAATGAGTGGACCTGCGTGCCCAGTCTGTGTATTGCGGGTCAGCGAAAAACTTTCAAGTTTGAATCTGTTTGTATGTATTTAAAAAAATTTTAGAAACATGTGCCAAAAAATCAATAATAATATTTAGCACCGCGTCTTACTACCTGTTCGGGTTATAAGCTAAGAAATCAATTCATATTCAAATAGTTCTAATTTTCCCACAAGTATTCTGATTTGATTTTTAAGAATATTGAAATCAGGTATTGTGAAAAGAGATTTTCCTGATATTCGCATCCAATGTCCGTTTTGTTATTTCTTTTACATGTTCCTATCTAAGTGTCTTCCATCATTCTTTACAAGTTTTTTTTTCTTCCGCCTTTTTTTGTGTTTTTTAGTTTCCTCTTTTAGGAAGTCACGTTGAGTATTTCACACTCCTCATGAGGTCCAATAGAATGAAACTCTGGTCGGAGCATTGGCCGGTGACAATCAATTTTCTTCAAGAAGAAGCAAAGTGTAAACGGGTTTTTTCTTTTAATTGTAAAAGCCATATTATATTTGTTTCTTTTATATGTCTCTGTCCATCTTTCTTGAGCCTTCTTTTAAATATAATTAAATAAGGGATAATACTTTTGGTGTTTAGTCTCTAATAAATGAAATTAAAAATTCCGGGGACCAAAATTCTTCAAATAACACACTACTACTAAAACATTAGTTCCTGTGAATTATGTATTTACATAGGTTATTGACTGTTATTAGGAAAGCAAAATACTAAATATAAAAATACACTAAAAATTTGTTTTATTGAAAAGGCACAGGTGGTTTTTATGTACAATAGTTTGAGCAAAGATTTTTTTTAAACATTTACAAAAAATATTTGGTACATTGCAATACTAATGGAATGACATACAGTGCAACAAGCTAGAATTACAGAAGGGCTAAGTTGTAACTATCTTTGGTTAAACAATTATAATCATTCTCATTAATAAACTATATAATATGTTACTGTATTCATTTAAATGGTCCCACCACCGCTAGAAGTAACTATTGATTTCAACCTTCTCTGAAAATAAGAGATCCATTCTCCTTTCAACCAAATATTCGGATAAATTTGATTTATTTTCATATAAAACTGCCCATAAATGTTAATGAATAACAATTAGGAAGTTTGTTTTCTTCACATAACCGAGTATGGATTTTAAAAATATTTTCATTTTATAAACTTTTTATACAACTATAATTCATAACCATATAACAAAAATATTTACTATTTAAGCTCTTGATTGATTGGTAATCACTTAAAACAACACTGGAATCTAAATTATGAATTATTTGAGAAATATGACTTGTATATTTTATTGAATTGAACAAAGTTAGTATAGTTAGAAAATAAAATTTGTATTCTAATAATTTAACAGTCTGTGGCTAAAAACTGATGATGCATTGACTCATTTAATTAACAATGATGAATCAGACATGGTATGCATTCAAAATCATAATTATTTTAGCAGCGAACAATTCAGTAAAGCTTTGTTTATTTTGAATAGTTTAATATTTTCAACTCTAACTTAGTAAGAAATCATTCGAGCTATCCAACAGTTTGGTATGTATTTTCTTTAAAAACATTTTAATGCAATATTAACACAAATATAATTATCTAAAAAAAAGTTTATAAATGTAAGAAAGAATAGGAAATAAGAATATTATGTACCTCAAAGAGTTAATAGGTTTGTGGGCAAGCTGCCTATCTCCACTAATTTGATAGGGATGAAGAAGGAAGAATTTAGAAGACATGTAGCCTACCCAAACTTGCATGAAAGTAAGAGTGGGAAAACATTTAGGAAAAACACCCGATAGTGTAATACCTCAATCTCAATCTCATCGTGTTAGTGACCTCTTAGACCATGCAGCCAATGATGTATGGTTAAAATTATTAATAATAAAGAAATCTCAACCAAGAATAATTGATAAACACAACAAAGATATTTTTAAAGCAGACGTTTTTGTGTTCATAGCTTTTTGTGTTACAAAAGCTACACTAGGGATATTATGATTTATCAAGAAGACATTGTGGCGTTCATTATTCCTAATCCTGCTTATTTAATGCATCTAGGGCAACTATGTAACTTAAGGCACTTTCCATCAAGATTATAGTAGGGGTTGTGTAAATATCCATATGTTATGTTATCTCAAACAATTGATTATTAATTATTTAGTATAGGATAGAAATGAGAACAGTACATCTAAAACACTCCCAGTCCACCAAATCAGTATTTGAATTATGGTCTTGCGGGTAAGTCGAACACGTTAGTACCAAGCTTAGCATCAATCTCCCACTTAAATATAGAGCATGAAAATAGGCTTTTTAGACATGCATATTTACTTTTTATTAGCTCACATATACTTTATCCAATAATCAAATTAAAAGCAATTCACATTCAATCATAAATGTTCACTATTAGATTTTAATATATTCTTAAACAAAAAATAACACTCATTTGTAGCTTAGAATTAGAGCATTGAAAATGTCATGATTAAGTTAATCTTGTTTTTCATCAAAAGAAGAGTAAAATAATCAAAAAATTCATTTTGGAATTACTATATTATAACTGGTGGCATTCAATTTAGGGGCATGTAAAAAAATAAAGAATAGGAAATAATCAAAGACAATCTAAATCTAAAAAATAACTTGAAAGTAAAAAAAAAAGTAAAAATCAATTAATAATCGTATCAGGATTCAGTTATTTCTCAGACGGTGACAGTCGAAGATTTGCCGGCTGTTGGGTGTGAACGATTGTTGGGGAGGATCTACATGAACGATTGTGCTCCAGAAAAGAGGTACAAGGGAAGATGATTCAGAGGTGGTTTAAAGGCTGTGAAACATTTTAGTTAGTAAAATTTAAAGTTTATCATAAGGAAAATCTCCCAAATGCATTTGATTCCAGAAGAGAAGGACAAGAGCAAATTAAATTGTGCCCCAACACTTGTTAGAGAATAAGAATTGGAATATTTACGTGTTCAAATAAAACTTTCTGAGTTGTATTTAACACATAAACTGCTTGGGTGGTTAAACGTTGTCACTCTCACAACAAACTGGACTGCTGATGATAGATCAAGATTTGAATAACAGTCAGGTGTACTGAAGGTTCTTTTTCCTACATGGTTTTACACTCATCTCCAAGTAAATGCAGGTATACTTCCTCATACCTAACACATTCATGTAAAAAATCTGTGTGTGTGAGAGAGAGAGAGAGAGAGAGAGAGAGAGAGAGAGAGAAACCAAATAACTTTTAAGTAGAACAACTTTTTTCATACAAACATTGAATGATTCGGTACAATAGACAGCTTACAAGCTCCCCAAATAAGATCACAACCAAAAATTAGATATTGGTCACCTTAAATAACAACTAATTGCACTGAATATAACAAGCTGCCATAAATAATTATGAAGAGTCAAACTGAAAGTGAGCTTACAGCAAAAGCACTGTCTTAACTATTGATTTCCTTCCACCTTCTAAGAGAAACTAATAATGTGAATGCCAATGGTTAGAGTAGTTTCCTGTTAGAAGGTAACAAATCAATTTTTAACAATGGTTCATAAAATATTAATACAATAAAACTCCCTTAAAAGACTTTATATGTAAATATTTTCAACAGAGATGAGCTACCCAATGGCTGACTGAGGAAGAACTGGTTTAATATCATAAATATTATCTACTAGCTTTGATTGGGTGCCTAAGAAATTTAGGTTATTTTAAGTATGATTCAATAAATTAATATCTTTAATCAATTTTCTACCTTAGTTCTATTATATTCCATTCACAATAGGTTTTTACCTGGATGACAGTTCAAAAATAATATTTTTGGGTTGCCAACACTTGTAAAAGATCAGTTTTGTTATAAATGTAAAATTCTTTAAATATGTGTTGTACATTACATTTAAAATAACAAACTAAAGTTTTCTCATACTATTTCATTTTCTTAAATAATTTCAATTTATCCAACCCGAAACAATATTTTAAACATAATTAAAAGTACTTATTTTTCGTTTTGAAACGTTACTGATTTTGTGTAATACAGTGCATACACCAATACCTTTTAATACAGGCATCGTATTTACTTGGAAAAGAGAAAATTGTTGTCATTTTTTTTACATACAGTAAATGATTTTATGATTATTTTATCATATTTTGAAATATTTAACCGAATAAAATATTTTCATCAAAGATGACATGTTTCCCTCTATTTTTTTGGTAAAGGCAATGATGCCGAAATATAACAACTATGTGTTTAAGCTACAAGAAAAAAAGACATCACATTATTTTGTTCATTGGATTCTTTCATATTTTTCCTCTTTCTATAAATTAATAATTTTACCCTTTCTGGGTTTTAGTATTTCCATTCTTGTATTATCAGTTAGCCATTGGGCCTCAGTGTCAAACATTTGATTGAAAGCCGGGTTTCAAACCATTTGAAACTCAATATACAGGTAAGACACTCCCACCAAGCCAATCTGATGAGCTTGGTTTAATTCTTGAATAATACACTATGATATGAACAAAAATTACAATTTATTTATTTATTTAGTACCGCATCTTACTACCTGTTTGGGTTATACACTTAAGTACTAATTACAATAATGAGTTAGAATTTGGGAAGGCAGAATTTAGAGGAAGTGAACCTACATTTACGTGGAAGGGAGAGTTGAAAACCATTTAGGAAAAACTATCTCCAAGTTAACCCAACAGAGATTCAAACCTCGATCTCCCCGTCCTCAGCAGTCTAGCTCAATAAAAAACTATTGCGTTAGCCAACTACACCACTGAGGCAGGTTTTTACAAAATATATATATAACCATTGATCAAACTTAATGTCTAGTCATTTGATTCACTTTGAACTATCATTGTGTGTATACACTTTATTTTACTATGAAATGTACGAGCTAACATTTTAAAACTAACAAAATTTAATACATATATTTTTTTAACATCATGAGTAAATTCAACATAAAAAAACTATATAAATTATTTGGCAAAATTTTAGACCAAACAGTTTAAAGAAGGCGTTTCTTTGATAATGGTAATCATACACATGAATACACCAAACATACATTGGGTAGTGAGAAAGTGTCTGAACAGTCTTATGGCCTTAAGATAAATACTTAAGGTTCAATTTTATCTTGAATGGAAAGAAGTGAATAGGTTTGCAAATATTACAAAAAACTTGACTCTTTAATATGTGGTTTTGATGGTCACATTCAAATTTTAACAATTTTTAAATAAGTTTTAGTTGATAAAATAAGAAATCTGGGGTGATCAAAAGTAAAGTACTTAGAAAAAAAGGGATGGAGAGTAGAGAAGATTCCATAATGATGAGTTACATGTCATGTATGCATCACCTGACATTGTTAGGGTAATAAAATCATGCATGTTATAGTGAGCATCGCAAAGGGAATCAATTATAGCTGTGATCAGGGCAGTGACTGGCGAACCTATTGGGAAGACCTAGATGCAGGTGGGAGGCTAACATATGTTTGTACCTAAAACAAATAGGGTGGATAGAAAAGGCTCAAGATAGAGAGATAGATAACATACTTTTGTAAGTGCGACAATGATATTTTGAGTTCCTAGTGCCATATAATAAATTAGTAAAATAATCTTGCAATTAGTGTGCAACCAAAGGTCTTTTTTTTTTGGTTGAAGCGGAAACCAAACTTGGTTTTCTTTTTCACCTCTGGCCGAAGCTGAAGAAATCGCATATATTGTGAAAAAAACAACCTATTTTTAAGATTAATGCAATTTCTGGTGCATTTAAAATCTAAGATTGTGTTTATTTAAAATTTATGAATTTGCTGCATACCAACATAGCTTTATACAATTAGAAAGATAAATAGTGGTGAAGTCATTTTACTTTACTGACCTGGGCACAGGCTGGAAACCGTTGATGAATGATTTTAGGCTGCACAGAATTATTACATTTGAGCTTTGACCACGTGTGTTCAAAAATTTAATATTTAGCACAGTCAAGTGAAAACTGATGTTGGTAATACATTTATCAAAACAGCAAACACTTTGATAGTTAGCTTGTAAATTAATAATTTAAAGGGAGGACACAAAATTTTAGGGGGAAAAATCTAATTTTTCCCTGATCCAAAAGCTTCATTTTCATCAACTAATTACATTGCAGATTATTGTTTTGTAAACGAGTAAAGATTAAAAAGAGCTTGATTAAAAATTGTGTTTGAATGAGATGCAATAAATACATTTAAATAGTCAAACTATAGCTGGGCCAATCAACTATTTTTCTCTGACTATTTGTTGCCAGGCTGACCACCAATGCCAATTGTTTGGTTTATTTAATTTTAAATATTACAAGCATAATAACTATTTAAAGGACTAAAAAATCAACCGTAGTCCGTTGGGAAGAGGTAGATTTTTATTTTATTCAGTCAGTAGAGTAGGTTTGCTCACACAAGTTTAAATGAAATCTTTGGAATTAATTTGTACAAGCAAACTTAGTTCATGACATTCATGAACACTACTCATTTAATTACTTTTTCATGACTTTCATGACGTAGACACAAGTAGTAAGACCTATAAATAAGTGTCTATAAAAAAATGGTTTGTATAAAGAGATGCATACAAGCTATTCCCTTAAAAGTGAATAATCCTGCATTAATGAAACGAAAGAGATTCTTTACATCTAAAAGATTTGTCCCGTTTCTTTAAAGAATAAAATTTAAAAAATACTTTCAGCTTGGTGATTCAATCAAGTTTGTTGAAGTACTTTGCTAATGGACTGTAGAAGTACCCAGGTAACATTTTTTAATAGTAATATAAAAATGTAATCAAATAGTTACCTAACATTTTTTGGGCTACTTGTGATTTGACTTTTGGAGGTGAACATTCAATATGAACAACTATTTTATGCTTTTGACTTAAATGATATGATTTTGTAATTATACCGTCAATGATTTATAATTGATAAGATCAGCACACTAATTGCGATTAATTGCATAAATGGTTGAACATAATGATCAACCCAACCCCATAATTAAGTATATATACATCCAAAATCTATTTAAAAGAAGTCAAAATAATTATTTTATCAGGTGGAGATTTTAAATTATTTAAATACAAAATAAATAAATAAAATTAAAGCTTTGATATAAAAGTTTCATACTCAAATGTAAAAACAATGATTATTAAAATAAATACTTGAATATTAAACATGTTAACATGATCAGACTTTTTAGTCTAGAAATTCACAATACTGCTTTTGTTTTAAAAAATAACAATTGAATTAATTTTTAAAATACTTTGTTTTATTTGAGTCTTTTGTAATTTTCAGCCATATACTATTGATATTTTACATATACTATTAATATAAATGTGTAGTTCTTTTAAAATTATGCATAAGCCTTACAAAGCAAATATTCAAAACATATAAGTGAAAAGTCAGTCTTATTTAGGATTGTTAATTGACAATTGATGTATGTGGTAATATATTTTAATTTCACCTCCAAGCTTGAGGTTCAATTCCTGACTCAGTGAACTTAAAATGTTTTTATTTGCAATGTGGTTTCCCATTTTCTCTTAAAAAACGCTAGTGTGTGAATTTTATTAAATTCACACACTTCATTTCCCTTCCTTACATTAAAAAGTCAATAAAAATTATATATATATATATATTGAGAAAAGGACGGCAAACAATGGTATAGTAATAGCCAATTTGAATACATGTCTCTTTATAGGTCACCCAAATGTGTAGACAGTGCCAAATTAATATTAAACCAGAATTCTTTGTGGTGAGGCAGAAATAATAGTTACTCTAGTATCACTTTGACTTCTTGAATAGAAACACCCCCCCTACAACAACGAATGCAATTGTGACAACGCCAATACCTATGTACAGTGGAGTTTTCATCATGAAGAGCATTTTCAGGTTCAGCAGTGTGGAGGGCACGGTTTTCTTGTACGAATCTCGTAGTTGCACCCGGTGATAGTATTGTTTAAGATAAGGTTTCTTGTCAGCACCCCAAAAGTAAGTGGCTAGTCCTAGTCTTGCTAGACGGTCCAACAATATTGTCAGGCTAACATCTGCTACTGTGAAACGCTCACAACACAACCAATGATTGGCTTTATCTGAAATATAAAACCAGGGACGGTTTAAAAACAAAATTACACATAATAATAATAATAATTATTATTATTATTAGCACTACGTCTTACTACTCGTTCGGGTTGTACGCACTTACGCTAATGTGTAATGGTAGGGTTATTTAATGTGTAATGGTAGGGTGATTTAATGTGTAATGGTAGGGTGATTGTGAGATGAAATGGAGGACCTACAGTTTAACATGGAATCTGAACCACGGTGGAGCCCTGGCATTCCCCACATTCACAAGAGGTCTTGTCAGAGGTGAAGGAAGGGTTTGATAATAAGATAAATCTGTGCTGGGACCGAGGATTGAACCCCGGCCGCCAGCACAGAAGTCTGACACCTTACCCCTAGACCGCCAGGTCACCGGCTATATTATTATTATTATTAGTGATAGTAGTGGAGGTGGTAGTCGTAGTAGGGTGGTATGCAAGAATGTTAGTGAATGCTTAGTGGACCGATAGTGTGGTCCCAAGCACACCTTTTAACCTTTGATGGCGCAAGCAAACCCAAGCTCGTGTTTAGTTAGCGTCCACTTAGTAAAGTTCATGCATACGACCCTAGTAGTAGTAGTAGTATTATTCCATTACTGAATTATACAACTTAATAAAAATTCCCTTTTCAACATCGTTAAGTGTGCCCTTCTATGAATGCTCATGACTCAGCTTACCCGAATATTATCAAGTTGTATTTGTAGTAAGCCTACGGTAGTGGTTAAAAAGGATACTCAAACGTTAGTTGTAATTTTTATATTCATTACCTTCACTTTGCAAAGAGAGTTCTTTCTCTACATTATCCAAAACCACATCCACTTGGTGGAGGACTTTCTTAAACTCTTCTTTATTCTCTAACGCGGCATGTTTGGTGTCCTGATTCTCTGCTTTTCTTAAAAGTATCTCACGAGCCTCTGGGTTGTTTTCTGCAAGTTCTCGCAAATTTCTGCTATTGCTCTTCTCTGCAGCTGAAATATGTTATCACAGCTCAAGTCATTGACCAGCTAGAGGCAGAAGAATAAACTTCAATGTATAATCAAAACATACTTTAAAGATGTATTAGTATTAGTATTATCATCATCACCACCACGTCTTACTACTGGGTTATACACACACTAATGTGTAGTGGTAGGGTGATTGTGAGATGAAATGAAGGACCTACAGTTTAACGTGGAATCCGAACCACAGTGGAGGCCCGGCATTCCCCACATTCACAAGATGTCTTGTCAGAGGTGAAGGAAGGGTTTGGCAGTCAGATAAATCTGTGCCGGGACCGAGGATTGAGCCCTGGACCCCCAGCACAGAAGTCTGACACCTTACCCCTAGACCACCAGGTCATCTTTAAAGCTGTAGCTAAAGCTTAATTTGATTTTATGTCTCAAACATATAAATATTTCTTCATCCACCTTACAACCCAAAAAATTATTATAACACAATTACTTACTTACTAAACTATGAAATAGACACAACATGAATGCCTTAGAATCCTGACAACCAGTAGGGCTACTTAGGTCCAAAGCCATCCAATGAGAACCAGATGAGTCAGACAAGAATTCCCACTGTCCCCCCACCCCAAGGTGCCAAACGCATCATTTTGGTAGCTTAACATAAAATGAATCACCACCAACTGGAGGCGAGTATGACAATGCAGTGAGAATGGGATGGATTGTAAACATGCTTCAAATATTTCACATAAATTTACAACATAGCTAGTTTAGTTCTATTAAAGAATGATAAAGCAATTACATTTTTTTTAATTGAGGTATTTAACACGTGCGTCCTGAACTGACAAATTATATTAACACACAGATAGTTAACTAACTTAAATCTAGAACAGACACAAATCCATCCCTCGTTTGTCAATGAACCCTAATTAAATATTTTCCTAAAAATGTTACTAACATTTAAGGATATATTATGATACATGTGAGTCCAACACCTTAGCTCAGCCGGTAGCGTGTAGGGCAAGTAGTGTGTAGGGCAAGTAGCGTGTAGGGCAAGTAGCGTATAGGGCCAGTGGCGTATAGGGCCAGTGGCGTGTAGGGCAAGTGGCGTGTAGGGCCAGTGGCGTGTAGGTCCAGTGGCGTGTAGGTCCAGTGGCGTGTAGGTCCAGTAGCGTGTAGGGCAAGTAGCGTGTAGGGCAAGTAGCGTGTAGGGCAAGTAGCGTGTAGGGCAAGTAGCGTGTAGGGCCAGTAGCGTGTAGGGCAAGTAGCGTGTAGGGCAAGTAGCGTGTAGGACCAGTAGTGTGTAGGGCAAGTAGCGTGTAGGGCCAGTAGTGTGTAGGGCAAGTAGTGTGTAGAACAAGTAGCGTGTAGGGCCAGTAGCATGTCAGTGAGGTTCAATTCCCAGCATGGCTGAATATTTATCATTGGTGAAATGTGGGTTTACTCTTTCACATTGATAAATTAACGGCCGGGAACTAGATGTTGTGCCTGTCCTAGTCTTAAGTTATATTATAAGGCATTTGAAGCTACAACAGGTCTAGCCAGCTGGTAGTGGTAAATATATGTCTTGAATAAAAAACTGACCACAGGCTGGAAACAGTAATGGATGTAGTAATATAATAATACATGTGAACAAAAAAAATAATTCAAACCTGCATTATTCATCTTTCCTCTAAAATTTATTTTGAGTTAATATTTAATATATTATGGTCAAATCCTAAGTCGTACTTTAGTTTGTACTCACCTTGTAAACCAAACCATGGTATAGATAGTTAAACTTAGTGAAACAATATTTTGAAAGTGGTTTAGAAATAGTTCAGTCTATTTAATTAATAGCGTGTTAATGAGACAAGCACCCATACACACTTGAGAGCCTACAAAAAACTTCCGAATAACAGAACCTATCGATTAAGAGAACAGCAGTAATATGTTCTATGCTATTCCTACCTTCATATCACAGTTGAAATCATGGGGTGATAAGAAAATAGCAAACAACAAGTCTGAGAACAGAGTCTTCAGATCTCTGCTGTTGAGCATACTGAAGACCCAGCAAACAACACTTTTGAGAAATATCACTCATACCAAGGAAACATCGTAGTGTGCTTCCTGAAGGGTCAAATAAACAAACTTAAGCTTCAAAGAAGAGTAATTTCATTGGGAAGTTTAATAAACACAGTCATCATCATTATTATAATATGTTTCCAACATGTGGCCGCATCAGTTTAGTAAAATGCCTCTGTCTTACTTTGCCCTTTCACCATTCTTCCTCCTTTACTCGTATCAATTCCTCTCCATCATTCTCCTTGGGATTCCTTCCTTTCCCCATTCTTCCTCCTTTACTCGTATCAATTCCTCTCCATCATTCTCCTCGGGATACCTTCCTTTCCCCATTCTTCCTCCTTTACTCGTATCAATTCCTCTCCATCATTCTCCTCGGGATACCTTCCTTTCCCCATTCTTCCTCCTTTACTCGTATCAATTCCTCTCCATCCTTCTCCTTGGGATTCCTTCCTTTCACATAGTCATTACATGTGCATACCATTTCACCCCAGCCTCTTACACTATCTAACGTACCCCTACTCTTGCCCAAACATATTCATTCATTTCTCCTGGAGACAGCTAACATGCTCCTCAAAAACTTTATTCCCATGGCCATCCCATTCCTGGTCTTTCTTCACATTCTACAGTTTTAAAATAACTTCATATTTTTATTTGAGGTATTTAACGTGCATTTTATGAACCAAATGATTATATCAGCACATGAAAAGTTCTATGATTGAGATCAAAAGACCTTACCAATTTTGCCGAAAAGTTATTTTACATACCTTCTAGGAATTTTTTTACATACCACAATCAACATGGGTCCTACCGCTTTACTCCCTTTCCAAAAGGATGTTGTGCTACATATTTTTATTGCTCAAGAAAAATTCCGTCAACCTCAACACAAGACCCCCTAGGTTGACTATCTTGTGTATATAAGTCAAAGTTTGTATCCCCTAAACATAAATATTCCACATAATAGTATTTTCATTGGAGGCCAATTACGTTACATTGGCTAGGCCTGGAAACACTCTCAGGATCTTGTCACCCTTTGGTTGTGCCAAGTGAACTGCTCGCTTACTTGCTCAGATGATCGCATCAAGTGTGTGACATCAAGGCATGTTCGAGTGCTAATAATATGACATCTGTTTATTCACTGCACTTGGAAACCCTGACATAAGAACTGGGCTTCTCAAGTTAAAAATTTACTGACATCATTGCTTGTGAGTGACACCCAATGCATTACACGGTTGTTCAGCACATTCTGCTGGGCTTAGATTACTAATTAAGAGTTGGTTAGTATTTGTATATAATTTTAGAATAAGTTGAGACTATCCGAAATGTAAGTTGCAAGCCTATCCAATACTTAAACTAATAACCCACCAAGTAATAACCTCCGGACAGGTTGTATAAATGGTAGTCTGGGGCTCTGTATGAACTCTGGATGAAGGAAAGATCCCATGGTAATAGCTCCTGCTGGAATCAGTTCAAAGGCGTTCCGAAACTGGGTCACCTTCTGTCTCACTTCAGGACCCAGATCTAAGGGAATTAATCTTGGAGTATCACCTTGACAATACAAAAAAACATGTTTAATTTAGTTTGGTATTGGTTAGAGATATTCCTAATACCCATGATGTTTTCGTACATAGTGCAATAAAAACTGAAAAGTAAAACAATCTGTTACAGAAATAGGATACTCCATGTGGTTGTTAAATTTACAGATACATACCAACTTAGTAGAATATGTTCACCATAGCTTTTTACCTGAATAACAATTGAAAAATCATATGTTTAGCGTTTGGATAGCCAATACTTGTAAAAGATCACAGTTTTGTTATAAATGATAAGTTTTTTAATTACATGCTTTATATTACATTTAAGATAATGCAAACTTAAGTTTTCCCACACTATTTCATCACTTTTGATACCAAATTTGTATTAAATCCAAAACAATATTTTCAATATAATTAAAAGTACTTGGAATGTTATCGATAATATGTACTATATTGCATAAATTAATTCTTTTAATACAGGCATCCTATTATTTGCTTGGAAAAGAAAAAATACCTGTCTGTTTTTTTATATATAATAAATTATTTTATTGTATTTCAAAATGTTTAACTGAATAAAATATTTGTATCCAGTGCGTGGGTGCACCGTTGTAAATAACTTGTTTGCATCATAATCAATGAGATGGTTTAAATTCGTTGTTCATCATTTTAAAGCAATATTTGTTAGGTCTTTTGTGAAAGTACTGTAAATACATAGGCATAATTTTTTTTAATGGAATAAAACAATAAATAAGCTTTGTGCATGACCTTAAATAACTATAAATAATATTGGCCTAAATTACTGTGATTAACTCACATTTATACATTACAATATGTTTTCATTACAGCTATCCAAAGTGATAGATGTTAACTGATGGCATCGGGATACATTAGGGACTATTTCTAGTAACTTTTTGAGCTGCCATCCTGGGACTAACAAAGTTGACATTATTTAATAAGTGACTCGAAAAAAAGAAGAAAAAAACTTAAAATTGGTGATTGAACAAGTATTGACAGTTTATCTTTGTGATTCACGATTGTTTGATTCCATAAACATTTGTGTGCTTGCTCTTCATTAAGTTTAATGTTTTTCTCTCTGGAACATTCCATTTTGCACTTTGAAATAAATTGTTAGTATTGCACAACAAAACGACACAAAGATTTACAGGAAGCAGGCAGGAAATTTATTCACGAGTACAATATTAACAGTGTTGCCAACAGAAATAACTTGCCAGTAGCATTTTGTTATAAACATCTTTGATCAGGACCGCCTTCAAAGCGGTCACAACATTTCTACTAGTAATAAAGTTAGCAAGAATATCGTCAACATGTTGGTGGAAAAAATAACAAATGCTGAAAGCTAATGTTAAGAGCAATAATGGTATCAATAAAGGTTAACATTTTATGGGCCAATTTTTAAAGTTTATTAAAAACAGTGCTAGTAAAGCATGTTTTCAGCAATGTTACCATCACTGTAACACAGCCTTTATATGCAGAGAAACATGTGTGTACTCATTTTTTAAGTAATAATAATAATATTAATAATAATTTCAATTTTATTTATTATAGTGCTGGCCAACAGTCGTAGGACCTATAACAGGCCAGCACTGAAAGTACACAAGTACCTTACAAATGCAAAAATAAGATAAACAAAAATGGCTAAATAATGTTATATAATGATTAATAGTTACAAAAAAAAATTAATAATGATAATAATAAAAAATAGCAATAATAACTAAAAACTAAAGAATGGTTAAAACAGTAACAATATGCGAAAAATAAATCAGAATATTGTAAAATGTATATATTG
Organism: Timema californicum; assembly: GCA_902141385.1. Taxonomy (NCBI): domain Eukaryota; kingdom Metazoa; phylum Arthropoda; class Insecta; order Phasmatodea; family Timematidae; genus Timema; species Timema californicum. Next base: position 52,240 of record CABFOW010002617.1, on the reverse strand, counting down.
TAGGCAGAACCTCTTAATGATAAATTATTGATATGGGATTTCTTTAAATAACTTTCTGAGTTTAGCTTTTCTTTTATGATAGAAGTCGTAATTCAACAAATCTAACATTGGAGCTATGGATACAATGACCTATAGGGTTTACCTTATAAGAGCTATTGAGAAAAAATATTTTTGGATTACGAGAAGCCCGAGAAGGGATATGAACACCTACATGATCAAGGGCAAATTTGCAAGAAATTATATTAAAAATGGATTGCATCAGCTAAATATAAAATATATCAAACAATTATAATTGTGCCTGTAAAAGATTATGTTAACATTTGTGTATTACCAGTTGTAATACTTGATTTCTTTCCTTACATGACCAAAATAGATTTCTGGCGTTCAAAAACAAGGTGCTTAAGATGATATTTGGTCCAAAAAGGGATGACGATATTGGGGAGTGTAAGAGGTTAGGAGTTAAATAGTCTGTACTCATCACAAGACATTGTTAGGATAATAAAGTTTCATAGATTATGGTGGGAAGGACATGCAGAGTGAATGGTAGATTCTAGAACCTTGTTCAGGTTACTGACTGGTAAATCCGATGAAAGAGACCAGTGAGAAGACCTAGATGCAGATGGGAGGATAACATTAGAATGAACCTGAAAGAGAGAAGTGTGTAACGAGGTGGACTGGATAGAACTAGCTCAAGATAGGGGTAGGTGGTGTACTTTGTAAGTGTGGCAATGCACTTTCAATTTCCTAATGCAATAATGTAAATAAGTAAACATTTATGTGTGTTTACCATGTGGTTCAAATAAAATGAGACCAAAAACAGACATCATTCTATATTTGGACACTCAATACTGTCTAAAAAACAAGTTATTTATAGTGTAATTCTTCAATTTTATGGTGTAGTGGTGTGGAGAATAAAGGATTAATTTGAAACGTCTGTGAAAATTTTGAGAAATAGCTTTACATACCAAAACAAGGATAAATGATCATATCAACATTGTATTCCCCACTTCGGTGGCCGCGCGGTCTAACACGCTTCTCTTGTGTTGGACTAGACTGTTTTGAGGACGAGGAGATCTGAGTTCGATCCCGGTCGAGTGCACTGAGGGTAGTTTTTCCTAAATGGTTTTACTCTCCCCATCACAAATGTGGGTACACTTCATCTCAATTAATACTTCCTAATCTTTAACCCATTAGTGTAATTAGTACAAAGGTGTATAACTCAAACGGGTAGTAAGATGTGGTGCTAAAGAAACAAAAACATTGTATTCAAGAATGTTTCCTTTCTGAATTACAGCTTTCCCTCGCAATGGAACACATTCCCTAATTGTCTGGGATCCAAACTATTTCTCAAAATGACAACATCTTTGCAATTCCAAACAATCTTATACATGTTTCAACATAAATTGATGTACACAGTGATAAGAATTGTTAATAGTGTCTGCATGAACATTATTGTGTCTGTGGTCACAGTCTTGAATAAACATAGAGCCATGTTCAACATTTCTGGTGATTATGGTTCTTTGTGAACATTAATAATTATTGATATTCAGAACTAATGAGTTACCTAATCCAAAGCTGTGTAAATCGAAACAACATGTTTGCAACTACTAAGGAATTTTCAAGAGATGTTGAATCTAAACCACCAAACAGTTGGAGAGTCACGTTAAAGTGACTCCTCATTTTCAGTCTGTACCAGTACGTACTCAATGCAGGGGCTTATAGAAGTGTTTAGCACCTGATACTGAGGAGCAGAGTATGATTAACATGTGAGGAATTACGGAAGCCGTACAAAAAGAAAACATATAATACATGACCATCTTGTGGCTCTTGCATTAGCGACATTTGTACCTATTCTATTTAGAGCGAGTCAAGGGTGTTCACAAGCCAAAAGTTCAGCATAAATTATATTTTTAAGTGGTTTACGCTATGGTGTACACACACAATTTATTCTTTAACACTCTTTACATACTAAACTGGTTTCATCAGACATAATAGGATGAATTTCCATGAAAATACCCAACCGAGAGTTCAATATTGACACAGTCATGAAACCTTCAATGTTGACATTTCAACTTGTCCAATTTAGCAAATGAAACTAACAAAGAAGAGCTGTGACTGAGCAGCAGTTCAAATATAAACTGCTAGATTACAACTAGATATGGTTTTATAAACCATCAACAATTAATATTTAGTATATAAATTAAGCGTATAACCCAAACGTGTAGTAAAACATAACCCTAAAAAGAATTATATCTTGAATGCTAAATGGTAAGCAATATACATGTTAAATAGTAGATTAAATGTAAAACGTAGAAAGTAAAGCTTTCCAAAATTGTTGACAAACATATTTGTTGATTTTTTTTTTAGAAATATGCTCAGTCTAGGGCAGGAGTATGCAATTGTTTTGATATCGAGGGCTGTATGAGTAAAAAAATAAAATATTTGTTGGCAGGTTTGAAAAAAGTATATTGAGCAAAATATTTCATCCAGCAAATTTAACCCATTTGTTTAGATGTCTAGGTATCTGAAAACCAGTTTGTGACATCGGTCATAACAAACCCCCGTGGAGGCAAGTTATTGTTCACCGAGCGGTGGGGAAAATCACTTCAAAACACACACACAACAACCGAGTGACAGACCCAAATTGAAAATCAACGATATTTTATTTTTAAAAATACTACACCTTATGTGCTGTTTCAAAAAACTGTTCAGGTGAAAAGGTATTAAAAATGGAGGGGTGAAATAATAAGAATTTACATATCTCTATAAGTTTATTTTTAATAAATAAATATAGTTTTTTTTAAATATGGCCCATGTTTAAATTATGGTTTAGGTGGTGCAAACATTTGTATTTTAAGCTTGTTTGTGGAAGCTATGCTTTCTTCTGACTACAACAATTTATTTCAGTTTTAGGATTTACACATCACATAATATGAAACAGACTATCGGGCTCAAATCACGATCCTAATTAAAGATATATGTTAAAAAGAAAGCCTTTTAATTCCCAACAAAAAATATGTGTACAGTTGCAATATGCAAATCTCTGAAAAAAAATCTGCAAAACCCATGACACACAATTTAGTTAGAGTCAGGAATAATGAACCTATAGTAAAATTGATCACTTGAATATTATTAAAGACATAATAGACGTGTGAAACTAAAGATTAAATTTTAAAATGAAACAAACATATACAAATCTATTTTTGAATAAAGCTCATACTATAATACAAACCATTACTAAAGTTGTCTTCTAAGTAGTCTATAATCCTTCCCGACTCGGGAATAACTTTAACACCGTCTGTAAGAACCGGGACTTCCCCTCGGGGATTTATGTTGATGAACCATGATTGATACTGTTCACCCTTAGCAAGATTCACTAGATGAGATTCAAATGAAAGTTTTTTTTCATTAAGTGCCATTACAACCTGGATAAAAATAATTTAGAGCAATACATCAGTTAAAGTAATCATAAAATATTTTAAACTTAATTATTTTGTACTACTCTTTCAATTAGTTGAAAAATAGCATGAACAAAGAAATGTGAGCTGTCTCTCAGTGAGGTTTTTTCAAACAAGTGGAATATGTCAGTGACGGCTGTTTCTGTAACCTAAGATCATTTCATCTTCGTCAATTATTTATGTTCAAATAATTATGTTATAGGTCTAAACATATTTTGCAGTAAGTTTAGTACAGTATTTATCTTAAAAGATACTAAGGAATTAAAAAATTAAGTTGAAATCCAAATTATTTTATCTAAACTTTTGAGTCATTTTTTCAAATGTAATTATTATTTTCAGTATTTATAGGGACAGCAGTGACAAACTATGTTCTCAGAGAACACTTAGCTTAAATTTAATCAAGCTATTTTCACCAAATAATTTAGCTCTTTAAGAAACGAAAGGCAAAAAATTAAACTCAATAATTATTCTCAAACATTAATGGTCACTAATCGAGTGGAAAAACCTTCATTTAGCACATTTCTAAGGATTTTAGCCTGGACTAATTGTTTATCAGTTTAAAACCCAGGCTTACAATGGACATTTTGCTGGTGTCTAAGAGTGTTAGTTTCGAATCTTTACTGGATTTAGTTTTCATAAACGGTTTCGCCATCCCCTCCCTCTCCTCGTAAGCCATTAAATAATACGTCAAAACTTATTATCTAGCCTAAAAGAAAGTTTAAATATCACAATTAAATGTTTATACATCAAAGAGTCAAAATTATAGCCCAATAATAGGCCTATATGAGCCACTGTAAGTCAAAATTTGAATATATTCATTCTCTTAGTGTGAATTTAAAGTCTGAAACGTGTTCTAGAATTTTCAATATAAAATTTGCACACACATTATATATATTGGGAGTAGTACTTTATATTACATTCATATGAAAAATTAAATATATCATTTTTATTATAAAATATGTATATTATATTACTAAATATGTGCTTAAATATATGGAAAATCAAATATCAGGTTTTATAAAGTTTGATAATTTTGGATATGGTAGGCTAATTATAACAATTAAAACAAAACTTATAAAAATAACTAGATAAACATAGAAAAGTCACCTAATATGTTCTTTGCTTTAAAATATTGACTCATGATCGTTTGCAGTGTAAGATTTCATGTTTTTTTACAGAAATTAAAATTGTTTATCTTATCGATATGTAGGCCCCCTACTCAACATTTTTAATCTATTTCATATATATTTATCAAAATTTTAATCTATTGACACATGGAAGGTTAGGTTAAGTTTGTCAGGTAATAATAAACATTAATTAATCCTATATTCTTTAAATTGAAAAATGGCACCTGGAGACGGGAAATGAACCTGAGGCCTTTGATTTAGTAGACCAATGCTCTAACTACTGAGCTATCCATACCCAGGGTCATTCTTCAGTAACATTTTAAGGCAGAGTCTGTGAACAACATGTGGAAATAGATATATACGTGTGATCGATTAGGATCACAAAACGCAGCCACCTTTGACACGCTAATGCTCTATGCTGCCAAATGTACAATGGCAACTCTATGAAGCGCATAGCATGATGGAATAAAGAGCAAAGCTATTATATTTAATAATGATGGTAATAGCCGCATCTGAATATCATATTGTTTTAGTGGAAAAATGACACATGAACACGGAGATCGAACCCGGGACCTTTGACTTAGTATGCCAATGCAATGGTGTGTGAATTCACTTTCGTGTGTAATGGTGTTCCCCTTAGGGTGGGTAAGATCTGCCCTTTATCATGCACTTTAGTTAAAGTGTTTTTTAAATGGAATAAAGAGCCTATATACCAAACTATTACACCAAAGTGACTTAGGCCCTACAGGGGCAGTGCACAAAATATATTTGGGGGTGTTTTTCTCAATGTTGAGCATTTTGAAATTAGAAAATTCCCACATTACAAAGGAGAGTGAAGGGCAATGTTGAGAATGAAGGGGTGGGGGTGGGGGGGAAGGCAGGAGGATCCTAGAATTTTATTTAAATTTGGGGCGATAATCAAGCCTTGAACCGAGCTTTTAGGCATCTGTATTTAAAAAAATGTATTTGTTCATACTAGATTTTTAGCGCTACAAGGTTTTTTCAGTGCATAAAAAAATAACTTGAATTACTATTTATTTCAGTTTACCTGCATATGATCTAAATAAATATCCAATTGATCTTAAATATATTTATTTTAGATTTGCATATATTGTTCAAATCGTGTATTTAGGATTAAAAAATTTAACTGACTTTATAACAGCGGTTTCCAACATTTTGTAGTTTATGACTACAACTTTGATCTATGTTACCATCGCAACCATTTGATAACTTAAAAGCATTCAAATCCTAGTTTTTAATTATTATTTTTTTACTGTGTATTACTACCAGCCTTGACTATCTACAGTTAGCTACATCAGTGGGATAGGTAAAATTTAGAGGAAATGTACACTTATTTGCTTGGAGGGGTATTAGGATAAACTACCTCTGGCCAGAATTGAAATCCTTATTTCACTTTCACCAACAAACCAAACCAAAAGAGTGTGACATTAAACCCGCGTGTCCACTAATTCTTGTTTTAATTATTATAAATTGCTTATAGTAATTATTATATGCGATTAATATGTAGTAAAATAAAATCAACGATCCCGGGGGTTGGGGGATGATTGTATATTATGCTAGCAGCATTACAAGGCTGCCACAGTAAACAAGTCAGCAAGAAGCTATCAGAATGGAATAGCCAAAAGGAACTTAAGCAGTAACTAGGTCTTTTTAGCACTTTAACAACTTACATTTCTACTAGAATTACGCAGCTTCCTATAATCATTAATAGCATTGAAAAAGTAAATATAAAGCTAAAACCTCTATATTGTGACCCCACCCCAAACACGCTGTGACCACCAGGTTGGAAACTGGTGGTTTATTATAACACACTTGGGAGCAATATTTAACAAGTAAACTCCTTAAGATGTAGAACTTGCTCATCACCTTATCAAAAAATTAGCAATTTGGCCATGCAAGCCTCATAGCATATTATGAGTGTCAAAAAGTAGTAAAAGTAAGACATTTTGATGAAAAAGTAGGACTGCCAAATTTGATAAAAGTAGGACATGTTATAAACACTATATTCCCCTCATAATGCCAAAATAAAATAAACAACTAAGAATAATGTTTTTATGTTATTGGGGTTGTAGCAAAAATAGGAAAAAGTATTTTATAAAATAAGAAAACAATCCTCTTTTTATCCCCCCCACCTCCCTTTAGTTTATTTTCTCCATGGTACAGTGTTTATTTTATTTTGTCATTTCATTACAAATCCAAATTTGGAAATAATTATAGTAAAACAAAATAGTAATGATAATTATTACAATAATGATGTTCATTATCTTAAAAAGATGACACAAGTTAAATAAAATAAACTCTCTTCCACCTAAAAATAAAATATATTTAAAAAATAATCTGTAAAACATAATAATAATAATAAAAATTACCCCTGTCCATTAGAGTTATATGATGGGAAAAAAAGAAGTAATCACAATTTCAGATGTTTTTGGATGTCTTTTCATCATATTGACTTGTGCAAAAGGAGTCCAACATTGTTGTTTTCCTTTTTTGAATTTGATTTTGTTTGTTTCTTATTTTCTCAAAAGTAGAGTCACTTTCTTCCAATGTTTTTTTAACCAGAGCTTCTAGCGTGCAAACCTTTCCGATCATTGATTTTCATTGCATTATTAATCCTTTCATTCGCTTCTGCCAATAATGACTTGTAAGATTGAACTTCTTCTTTAGCTTCTGATTCTTGTTTTTCTAAACAGTTCTCTTTTCGCATTGCCTCTTTAGCTGTCTGCGATTTATTTTCCAAAACTTTCCTATTTGCTTGAAATTCTTCACTTTGGTTTTTTATTTTATTTCTATCTTCTTGCTCTTGTTTCTTCCGTTCAACCTCAATTCTCTTCTCTTCTTTGAGTCCAGCCAAGTCCAACATATGGGCCCCAATCATTTCTTGATGAAATTCTTTGTGAATGATACTGTGTAGCACTGATAGTTGTAAGGTATGAAACCATCTTTGGTAGACTGCATACCTCTGATGGATGCCTCAGAGAGACAGGTCCTGTTGTCAGTAAGATAGTTTGATGTTTGTGAGAATCCTCGCTCAACATCAGTATTTCCATGGGGTAGCACAAGGAAAGGTTTGACAAGCCTATTAATTTAGCCTTTTCTGGTTGGAAATAGTTTATTATAGCACTACCTCCAAAAACAATTTTATAACAATTGAATTTCAAAGACACTGTACAAGCTTTCGGATAATACATTTAATTTATTCAAACAACATGACACATTATGATATGATATTTTGTTTTGCTAACCTACCAGCAAAAAGGAAGATCCACACTTCAACCTTTAGAAGCCAAATGGTTTCTTTCTTCTGGAGGTAAAAAAGTAAGAAAAATATAAGTTTTTCCTCAAAAATAGGACTTTTCCTACTTTTCTACTAGAAAGTAGGAATAGTAGTACAAAAATGAGCCCTGCCATGTTTATTTAAAAACATTTTCAACTGTAAAATAAAGCAATAAAAAAATTGTATTTATCGATATTTCTACAGTATTTTGATACCTGCCTACCAATGTCCTGCTTCATAATCTCATGAAAGTTACCCTAAAATGTTAGTACTGGTATGTGTATAAACTATTCAAAACAAATTGTAGTTTAGCGCGTGAGGGTGAAGGGGCTTCCCCTGACATTTTTTTAAATAACCTGTGGCAAATTCGAAATCAGCACTCTAAACAGCATGGTTATAAGAAATTTCATGCAAATCGAACACTAAATAACACATTTTAAAATGTATCCCAATTTTTAAAATGTTAAAGGGTGAAAAAATAACTTATTTTTTGTTCAATGTAGTCTAATTAATCAAAAGAAAATTCTAAGAGCTGTAACAATGCAACAAAGCCCTATTACTCCTCTTCCTTCATTGTTGCTTTGAGCCTATTTAAATTGCTTTTATGAGAGCCTATTTTAATAAACAATGGAATCAGATACATATGTTCAATTCAAACTAGTATGGATAATTGATAGAAAAATTAGTGTGTATTTCAGAAGTCAAACTTTAACACTAGCCCCAATGTCCTCATTTCATCAGACAGAGCTTTTGATAAGAAAACCATAAAACATTGCATAACATTCACTGCATTTATGCATTCAAAATTTAATAAAGCCCTAATTAAGGCATTGGTTGTACAACATATGATAATTTGAATCATAAAATTGTGACAATCTAGCAGCCACGAAAGTCACAACTAAAAACACTAAACCATAAACAAAACATTGGCTTACAATGTTGCCACTCCAAGCATTACTAGCTGAGTGAATTTAAGTACAGTCACAGTTCATTTATGGAAAAATGATTAACATATTTGTGTGTATATAGAGATATATATGACCACATGTTTTGTTTCTTTTAGACAATAAATAATTATTGTTAGTTTATAATTGGCAGTGGTCAGAGTTCCTGAATACAAATCCAGAAGTCCCGAGTTCAATCCCCGGTGCTTCCAGATTTATTTGTGGAGCAGTGGGTCGTGAAGTTAAATGAGGAACTGCATTTTTTTAAATTTAGCATTATATCTTACTACCCGTTTGAGTTATATGCTTAAGTAGGCTACTAATCACACTAATGGGTTAAGAATTGGGAAGGAATTTAGATGAAGTGAGCCCCCATTTGCATGGAAGGATAGTGTAAAACCATTT